>JAODAL010009270.1:0-112029 GCA_025379985.1 Phyllomedusa bahiana | reverse complement strand
TAGGATGCATGAATAAAATAATGTGCTTTGCTCTGTCACTTCCCTGGTAAAGCTGTCTGTAATTACATATGAGCTCTGTGTATTCAGATTTCTCTGTTTATCGTCTAGATTTAGCTAAATTAACTTCTCTGAGGTAAGAAGCGTTGAGCTAATTAAACAGCAGTAATTAGTGTATTTAGTCTAAAATGGGACCTGTGTGAGAATCACTCCCTGCTATGATAGAAAAAACAGCAGGGGAAAAGGAGTCCAGGTCAGTCACTGGGAAACCGGAACAGAAGGTGATAAAATATTTGTAGTTCCTTAACAAAAAGATGAAAACGAATATTTTTGGAAAACGTCTTCATTCGTGTTCCCTATATTTTGAAAGTTTTTTTGTGGAGACCCCCCCTTTTAAATAATGGTGTCTTCCCCCTACATTTAACATTGCTTTTCTGATGGTTTTATTTCTGTCTTTTGGAATGGGGATGTTCCTAGGTCCCTATGTGTTGAAGACCACACATTCTACCCTTTAACTATCAAAGAACTCTGACCTCCTTCTAGTAAGCAATTATCAGGGTATTGTCCTTCTTCTTTGTACATAGACTTCAGGTCGATGACCTTTCACCTTCACATTGGCACAAGGACGGGACGGTAACCTCATGACAGCACTGAACGGTCCTCCTTTTCCCTAAAAAAGGCAATCCCTTTTAAAAAGGGGATAGGGACTGTAGTTTGTTTTAAGTTAAAATTTGTATGAAAGTCGGAACAGGTAGATTTATTAAATGTAATTCTAGCAACTCAAAAGAAATTTTAGTTTTGGATCGTGCAGGGAATGGTTTTTACATTTGTTTTGCTGTCTGTGCCCTTTTTTTTTAGAAGATTTCACCTAACTTCTGTATCTCATGGGACTGTGGCATGCGGGCATTTGGGTTATCATGGGGCGTACTCAGTTTTCCCCTTTAAAACGACTTAAAACGTATCCCCTACGTCCGGGTCTTTTGGGGGGTTTAACGCACCTGGACTATGGATAGTCCGAGGATCGCGCAAACTCTAAAAGAGGCCGCGTCGCGGGGGGGTCGCTGTTATTCAGCTAAATCCCGCACTCGCCCCCCCCCCGGGGATCGCTCCGGGGGGGGGGGGGGGGGGAAAACCCCCGTAATTACGCGGATGGGTCGAAATAATAAGGGAGACGCAGAGGAGCTCCCCCTCCTGGTTCTGTCGGGGCGGCAGCGCGGATGGGGCGATCCTGCGCCCCTGCCCCCCACAGACCCAGGAGGGGAGGAATGCCTTCCCGGGGTTTGTCTTGACGTCCGACCCCGGCCCGTCCCCTGTGGGATGCCCCGCTCTGACGGGCAGTTTCATGGAAAACCGTCATGAACAAACTTGCACGTTTCCCTTTGAATGAGGATCTAAGATCTTCATTCAAATCCCCATGGGAAAAAGTAAAATAAAAATGTGAAAAAAGTAAAAAAAGTAAAAAAAAGTAAAAAAACAATAAAACACAAACAGAAAAATAAAATAAAAATACGTACCCCGCCCTTTTCCCCTTTAAAAAACGCCAATGCCCAAAAAAAGATCAAAAATAAATAAAGTACCCATATTTGGTATCCCGCGTGGAAATGACCTCCCCTAAAAAATTGTCATTTTAAATTTAAAACCCGTCGGTGAACGCCGTAAAAAAAAAAAAAAAAAAACAGTTTAAAGATTTTGTTCACCCCCGCCTAAAAAATGGAATAAAAAGCGATAAAAAACCCCTGAAACCCCAAAGTTGTCCCAAATTTAAAAACCAGTTCACCCCGCAAAAAAAAAAGTCATTATACGCTTTTACGGAAAAAAAAAAATGTATCCCTTCAGAAGATAGCGATGCATAAATTGTTTTAACCTAAAAAACACTTTTTTTTTTTGTGCTTCAAAAAAAAAAAACTTTAAATAGGGTATCCCCCAAAAATCGTAGCGACCCAAAGAGTAAAAGCAACTTATCACGGATACTGCACGGTGAGCCTGTTAAAAAAAAAAAATAAAAAACACAAAGGGGTTGCAGTATTTTTTTTCACCTGGCCCCCCAAAAAAAAATGGATTTAAAAGGATCAAAAACCCTTTCCCACAAAAGTGATTAAAAAAAATGAACTCTTTTCGCAAAAAAAAGCCCTACACAGCTCCAAACAAAAAAAATGAAAAAGTTATGGCTCTCAGACATGGCGATGAAAAAACGTTTTTTCCCGGGTTGAATAAAAGTGTTTTATTGTATAAAAGCAGTAAAACTAAAAAAATTACAAATTGGTATCGGTGAAATTTCGTATTGCCCTGCTGAGTAAAGCTACCATGTCTATTAGTACAGTGCCGCTATAAAAAAATAAAAATAAAAAAAACTCCAAATTGCTGTTTTTGTTCAAAACATCTCAGAAAAATTAATAAAAGTGAACATAGCACATATGCACCCCGTAATGGTCCCAATAAAACTTCAATCACCCCGAAAAAAAAACCCATACCAGCTCTGCACACAGCAAAATAAAAAAGTTATGGCTTCAAAATGGGACAACATAAAAACGAAATTTTTTATAAACGTATTTTACTGTGAAAAGTAATAAACAAAAAAACAATAAAATCTTACATTGTAATTGTCCCGACCCCATATAAATTTATCAATCATTTACACTGCACGGGGAATGCTGTAAAATTGAAACTCAAAAAAACAATGACCGAACTGGGTTTTTCCCCCCATTTTCATTGCCCAATGTAAAAAAAAAATATGGAAAACCCGTGTCCCCAAAAAACCAGTACACCCCCAGATGAGATCCTGAGGTGTTGAATCCAAAAGGGGGACTTTTGGAAAGGGTTTGCCTGTTTTGTACTTTGGGGGCTTTGCAAATGCGAATGGCCCACCAAAATTCGTTCCCAAAAACCAAATAGCACTTCCTCCCTTAACGCCCTCCATGCGCCCAAAAAAGCAGTTTTTTCACCACTGTAGGGTATTTCCCAACTTGGAAGAAATTTCTTAACAAAGTTTTAGGCCTTTTTCCAGGAAATTTCCGTATTTGTCCATTTTGGCAAATCGAATTGGGGGAAAACCCCCTTTTTTTCCATTTTATAGAAATTTGGGAATCCTTGGGGGCAACCGCCCGGGGGTATTTTTTCATTTTAGGGGTTGGGGGAAATTTCAATGGGGGGGCAAGGGGTGTTATTTTTCCCCGGCCCCTCCAACCGAATGGGGGGTAAAATAAAACCCTTGGGGAAAAATAGCCCAGGTTTTTTTAGGTTCCTTATTTGCTTTTTTAAGCAAAAATTTTGGAAAAAAATTTTTTTTTTGCCACAAAAAAATTTTGGAAAATTTCTAAAAACCGGCACCCCCCCGGGGGGATTTATTAAGGGGGGGATTTCCTATCCTTTTTAGGGGGATTCAGTTTTTATTAAGGGTTTTTAAAAAAAATTTTTTGAAAAAAAGGGCCCCAAAATAATTTTGGGCATTTTTTTAAAAATTTCCAAAACGCACTTTTTTTTCTTTTAAATTTCTTTTGTGAAAATATTAGTGGGTTTTTTTTTCAACCTTTTTTTTTCCTTTTTTAAAATTTAAATTTGGGTTTTAAATACGTTAAGGGTCTAGTTTTGATGGTGTTCCCTTTGGGGGTATTAACATCAGGCCCCTCAAGCACGCAGAACGGGGTGGTCCCCCAAAAAAATGTATATTGCAAATTTTTTTTGAAAAAAGTGAGAAATTACTACTAAAATTTTTAAGCCCCCTAATGCGTAAAAAAAAAAAAAAAAAACATTTAAAAAATATGCCCCAAACCCATAGGCATATGGTAGATCTAGTTATAAACTATTTTGTGGTGAATTTTAATTATCTTCTTTTCACGCAGAAATTTTGCACTTTCAAAATCGCTAATTTTTCCAAAATTTTTATGAAATTTGATATTTTTTCCCAAAAAAAAGGATTGTAGGATAAAAATTTCTTACTAACTTAAACACAATGTGTCACGAGAAAAAAATCTCTGAATCACATGATAGGTAAAAATGTCCAAAAAATTATTCTCAAATAAATTTACACATTCAGATTTCAAAAATAGGCTTTCAGGAAGGTCAAAAAGGGGTCCTTAAGGGGTTAAAGTCAGCCACCCCAAAGTCCCGTTTGTAAACTAGGGGACGTTGTTAAATCGGAAAAATGTAAGTCGGGGCGCCTGTATAAAAATTAATAATTTCAAGAGAATTGAGGGTTATTGGGCATCCATAGAAAAGTAAGTAAAATGTTCTTGTAAAGGTAAAGAACTGAAGACAAGACAAGACTAGAGAATAATCCTGAATAGTTCGTTTCAATCTCTTCCGTGTCTGCCTCTGTTTGGGAAAATTTTTAAATGATAATATTTCTATATTATTGGTTGCTGGATTAAAGGAATTACACTATGCATTATAAATGGTTTCACTGACCAATCCAATTGTTTTTAATGAGATATCAAAATAATAAAAGGCTTTTTAAAAAATAGCTTGCTATTCACAGCCAGCTTCAGGCTCCAAATCACTGTTCAACCTGTGGACAGTTCTACAGTTTCAAGCTCCTACTTTCTGGTCAGATTGTGGTAGGTCGTGTGGACACAGCCAAAATCTTCTCTATCTCCTGAACAAAGCAAAATCAGAATAGCAATGTATGTATGCATACAGTCAGGGCTGTTACAAGGCTAAATTGCTCTCAGGGCGGGGTAAAGAAACCCCCCCCTTAAAATGTTGCACCACGATGTGACACAGTGCATGAACCAGAGCCAGAATATACAGAAAGCCTTATCGCAATGTTCCAAGTATAAAACTACTAACTAATAGCCAGAATTCCAAGGCAAATTTTGCCAAAGCTCTAAAATCACATCTCACCAGCACATAGTGACTGACTAATACCACCACACCATGACCACATATCACCACCACATAGTGACTGAATAATACAACATACCAATACCGAATATAAACCATTATACTAAGGGTAAGGAATAATGTACGAATAAGGAAAGTGAACGACTGCGATGAGAAAGGCCATCACCTGTGAGTCCTTAAATGTAACTGCACTGTAATCAGCTATGTGTCTGTAGAGTCTGTGTACACTGGTGTCTACCACCATATGGTCACTGTATTGTGGTAATTTACAGTCTACAAAGCCTGTGTACACTAGTAGCTACCACTATATGGTCACTGTATGGAAGCAATATACAGTCTGCAGAGCCTGTGTACACTGGTGTCTACCACTAGATGGTCACAGTATGTTGGTAATATACAGTCTGCAGGCCTGTGTATACTGGTATCTACCACTATATGGTCACTGTATGGAGGTAATATACAGTCTGCAGAGCCTGTCTAAACTGGTATTTATTACTAGATTGTTACTGTATGGTGGCAATATTGGTAGTAGTGTAATGGTTTAGATTCCGCCACAATTTAGCGGTATCTTCCAGCTCTCCTGGATGTGAAATAGGTTATCCCATGCCTGGAAAGCTGGGGGACGCCAAACCACTCAATCAGCTTTCTTTCAGAGCTGTTACACAGTTGGGTGCAGTTGTCGTGTCATTTTTGAAGGGGTGTGTGGCTTGAAATAAAGAGGGCATGGTTTCTGCAAGTTTGTGGGTGGTACATGTCCCTCTTCGTTCCCAAAAATTCTGGTCACCTTAACATAGGACTGTGTTTGCTCTATTCACCTCTATGGTGGTACAGCAGCTACGTCACGACATCTGTTGGATACCTTTTTTCCTGATAACCTGACGGATATCTGCAACATAGGAAATAACGTAGTGTGAACCCAAGTTTATTGTTTATAAAACTCTATGCCCTGAGGGGCCAACAGCATTCCAGCAGGATTTGGCTGCATATGTAACAATGTATTATTTCTTTATTTTGTTCATTTGTAACATTCAGGCCCGGACTGCCCATAGGGCATAGGACAGAGTATACGTCCCAAAAAGGACGGCCCCATCCTTTGGTGGCTATCCCTATGCTGGATGTAACTATAGAGACAAAAAACCTCTAAAAAATAGTTGGGATGGGGCTCTGTGCCTTTTAAACTATTTTTTTAGAGGTTTTTTGTCTCTATAGTTACATCCAGCATAGGGATAGCCACCAAAGGATGGGGCCGTCCTTTTTGGGACGTATACTCTGTCCTATGTGAGATAAGAGCATAGGGACCTCTTATAGGGACATCCTGATATCAAAAATTGGAGTCTCTGATCGTTTGATGGTGTGAGAAATCGCTCTTTTGAATCTGCTAACCGTGAGTAATGATACACCAGTATTCCTTAATAGTTATCGGTCTATGTACTATGTCTCTCTGAAGGTTAAAGAACCGTTTTGTATAAAAAGCTGACTATAGAGTTTGTATGTAATTATTATAAATAGTCTATTATATAAGAATGTTTTAAGGAGTGTTTATTAAAAGTTATGTTTTAGTAGGGCCCTAAATTGTGCTCTTTTCTGTGAGTTTCACTTGGAGAAACCCACACAAACATAGGGAGAAGATACAGAGTCCATGAAGATGTTGTCCTTGACGGGATCATCCTCCACTAACTTCCCCAACCTGATATCAATTTGGGATACTCTCACTCAGGGCCAGGATGACAGGTAGGCGAAGGTAGGCGACCACCTAGGGCTCCACTTCATCCCAGGCAGGAAGGGGGTGCAAATAGATATGGAGTGGGCTGAATTTTCCATTGGGAGGGGAGGGGTGGGGTGCTACATGCCTAATTTGCCTAGGGCACCAGGATACCTTGTCCCAGCCCTGCTCTCACTTATCTAGAAATCCAACATTTTAGTGATCCCAAGCAGTCATCATTTTTCTTTTGCTTCTGTTCAGTTTTGCCCAATGTCACGCCAGATCTTAGAAGTGGATGGGTGGTAAATGCCCGCAGTGCCCTTATCATTTCAGGGACCACAGAAGAGTCATGTGAGCTTCAAAGAATTTTTCTAACCTGTATGGGACATATAAAAATTCAGGTAAGAATTTTGGGGGCTTCCATTATCCTAATACAAAGAGAAGCTGGAGAACATTTAGGCGCATCTTTTTCTAACGTAAACTGCATCAGACAGTAGTAATTCTATAAAAGGAGCCATGGCTACAATATGTCCTCGGCACAATGTCAATAATTCCCGACACACTGAGGCATGCAGACAGGACATGCTCTTGGTATATTTTGGTGTATAGACAGTAGAGAAGGGACAAGTTCCCTCTTTTCCTCCCCCACCCCACCCCCTGCTGGGTCCTCTCTCCCAATCCCCCTCCCTCCTCATTACTACTAGTGAGACGTGCAAGACAGCACATACATACGCCGTGCAAGGAACTCTGGGAAAGGGATAGCCCTCAGCATATGGGACTGAAGTTGGCTCCCAGTACCGGAGACACAGCTGGTTAGGTGGGGGACGGAGGAGCGATGTACATATACAAGGACTACACTATGAAATAATGCAGGGCATTGTACATGCTGCTGCAGTGGCTGAACTTGACATTTTCAGCAGTGAAGCAATTATAACGGTCGCCTCATTTTTTTTTTTTATCTTCTTTACAGAAATCAAACATGTGGGTCCTGGTGTTAATAATAGACTATGTCAGCGGCTGCGATTGCTTCAGCTCAGAGCTGGACCGTGACCTATATGGTCCATACACATATGAATGATGGGGTATTGGAACAGTGAGGCCGACCATTGTCGATTGTGATTAAACATAATGGGTCTTTTATCTTTAGAAACAGCACCACTCTGGTCCATAGGCTGTGCCTGGTATTGCAGCTTAGCCTATGCAATTAAACAGGGCTGAGCTGTAATATCAGATAGATACAAGAGAGGGGTTTTGTAGAAAAAAAAAAAGAAATCAGTCCCTTTTTATAATTATATGCAGCCTATTCTAAAAAGTATGCAAATTTTGCTATGGGATCATTTAGCCCCAGCTTGTACCATGGTTGTTACTGGTCTGATACTGCACATAGGCCTTTGTTGTACAGCGCTCGCTCAAGTTCTAATAACCTCAGGATACAATATTTCCTCCATACAATGGTCTTTCCTGGGACACTGTGTCTTTAACCCACAGGTAACATACAATGTCCCAGACACTGCTGACTGGCAGCTCATGTGAATAAGTAGACTACAATTTTTCCTTTTTACTGTCCTTCAGTATTAGTGAGGTGCATGCAGTGATTGGCGTCTATAGCACCTGTCTACAGTACAGTGCGTACTATATGTCCTGTACTGCTCTTCATGTGATTAGTGAGGTGCATAGAGTGATTGGTGTCTGTAGCGCCTTTTACAGTAACATGGGTACTACATGCCCTGTACTGCTCTTACATGTATTAGTGAGTGCATGCAGTGATTGGTGGTCTATAGCGCCTCTCTACAGTACAGTGCGGTACTACATGTCCTGTACTGCTCTTACATGTATTAGTGAGGTGCATTCAGTGATTGCTGGTCTAGTAGGCCTCTCTACAGTACAGTGCGTACTACATGTCCTTTACTGCTCTTCATGTGTATTAGTGAGGTGCATGCAGTGATTGGTGGTCTGGTAGCGCCTCTTTACAGTACAGCGTGGTACTACATGTCCTGTACTGCTCTTACATGTATTAGTGAGGTGTATTCAGTGATTGGTGGTCTAGTAGCACCTCTCTACAGTACAGTGCGGTACTACATGTCCTGTACTGCTCTTACATGTATTAGTGAGGTGCATGCAGTGATTGGCAGTCTAGTAGAGCCTCTCTACAGTGCTGTACTACATTTCCTCTAATGCTCTTACATGTATTCTTGAGGTACATGCAGTGATTGGTGGTCTAGTAGCCTCTCTACAGTACAGTGCGGACTACATGTCCTGTACTGCTCTTACATGTTATTAGTGAGTGTGCAAGCAGTGATTGCAGGTCTAGTAGCGCCTCTTCTACAGTAACAGTGCGGTTACTACATGTCCTGTATGCTCTCATGTATTAGTGTGGTGCAACAGGATAAGCGTTCTAGCAGGCCCCTTACATGGTATACTACATGCAGTATTCTACAATGTGAGTTAGCATGATCAGTCAGTAGGCCTCAACAGATAGATGATACAGTCCAGTATCTTAATGTATAATTTACCAGATAATTTTAGTACCATCTTAAGTCAGTGGTGCCACAATGTGAATGCTCTTATGTGTCCAGAAATGGATTACAGGCACTTTACTAAATAAGGAAAAAGCGAAGTCTGCTATCAAGCTATATTAGTTGTGTCCTGATGTACAGTGTAGAACTACCAGAAATACATGAAGCCAGTTCCCTTCATGGTGCATCTCATTTATTTCATGACAGTAACATAATCGGACTTAGGCTAAAATAAACACTGCAAGATTCCACTGTGTCTCGTAAAATGGATAACTTTTTATATTACAGTATAATTTCACCAGAACCTCACATTTTAGATCCAAACAAGAAGTTAAAGGAGTTTTGCCACAAAGTAATGTTGATGTGGGACCCTCCAAAATGGGTATTTAATCACTTTTCTAAATATATGTGATTACAAAAAGTGAAGCCTGTGAGAGCTACAGCTTTCTTTATATGCCCTTAGTTTCCTGACAGTTTACATTAGACATGACCAGGACACTGACAGGAGCCGCCCTTGCCTTGTCTGCACTTCTTATCTGATGACAGGGAACATGAAGGAGCTTGCAAGGGACTGGGGAGAAAAAACAGTGAATCAGCCCTGTGTCTTTTGTATAATGTAATGTAATTATTTGAGTAAACATTGCAGATGCTCCCTGGCTCTCTGCTCACCCCTTCCAACCACCCCCCTCCCCCATGACTCAGCTTGCTGAGTTAATCTTCTCCCCTGAGCATATAAGAGGTAAGGAACTCCCTTCTTGCCAAAACCCCTTTAAATAACTTTGCACATAATTTGTTTTTATATTGATTTTATGGAACAGGAACTTTTTTGTTAGGAAGGTCCCACTAAAATAACCTGATCCTGATCGATAGTCTGTGATGGAGTCCAGCAGCAGGTGCTCAAGTTTCCTGCAGCACCACCGCAGGACAAATGAAGTATGACATGGTATCTGTTGAAAGTAATGGGCTGTTCATGTAAAGGACAAATGTTCCAGGGGTGACTATTTTTGGCCATTCTCCACACTTCCCAATAGCTGAGGATACTAAATGGGAGAGTTCCTCTATTAACTTAAATGACTTCCAAGAGGCTGCAGTGTTAACAAGAGACTGTTAAAATCTAAGTGACTATTAAAATCTTAGTGACCCTAAACCCATTTGGCAGCACATAAAGTTCCTATGGGTCCATGATACAAAACCACAGAAATGCTGCACAGGGTCATATAGGGTCCAGGCAGACGGCTTTGTTTGTTTTCTAATAAGTGTTTCCTGATGGTATATTGCTTCCTAAAGAAAGGAGCCGCTTTGCGTGCAAGAGAGGTGAGCATCAGCCTCTGGTCAAAGATCTAATGATGGTTTATTTCCCGAAAAAAAGAATTCTGGAGCATCTTTCTTGGGACTCTACATTTTCTTATACTTTATAATATTCCTCTGTTATTCCTCTTGGAAATGTACAAATAAATTGACAACATGGGGTCTCCCTTCTCCTTGGCAATAGGTTGTGTCTTACACTGTCTCATCAGTGCTGATCTTGTGTGGGAACACGCTGTATTCACGGAAAATGACAGGCCCTGTAAGGGAGCGTTCACACGGCAAAGACCAAATACCGGTTGGATTTCCCGGCCGGTATTTAGCCTTTTTTTGGCACGCAAGGGGGCGGCTTTTGTTTGCAGATTCAAGCCGCCCCTTTCGCACCCACATGTTCATCTTCTGCCCGAAAACCAGACGGAAGAATGAACATGTCCTATGTTTTTTGGACTGCCGGCGGTGTCAAAAACCATCTGAAAAACTGACCAATAACCCTTGCCATGGGGACAAGCCCTACATATTCCTAAAGGCTCCGCATAGGACAAAAGAATTAAGAAGTAAGGGTATGTTCACACGGCTTAATTGTGGGGCGTACAGTACGCCCCGCAATCACGCCGGGTGTTCGGGGAGTCGGCAGCGTCGGCCCCATAGACTGTCATTACACGCGGCGCGACATGTCACTTATCTCCCCGTGCGTACAGTACGATCGTATTGTATACGCGGGGAGAGGAGGCGTAATACATAGTTCTCTATGAGAATTGTGGATTACCGTAATAATTGTGGCGCATTTCGCCCGTATTGGAGCGCAGTACGCCGCGAAATGTGCCCCAAAATAAGTCGTGTGAACATAGCCTAAATGTGATTGAGCTACCAATACTGTTCTACTGCTTCTTAGCTATATCTTATTATGGGATAGCTCAATGACAACCAGCGTGGACACCATTACAGTGGTGCTTGCTCAAATAGGTCCATGGTCAGTTCAACCTAACTTGTGAAAAAATTGGGTTTGGGACATTATCAATTTAACCTTAACCCTAATTGTAACCTCAACCCTAAGTTGGCGTTAGGGTTATAGTCAGGGCTTTTCATCTGTTTTGGGGGTTAACTTATTGCTTAGCGGCACTTACAGTCATATTCCATATCACATGATATCTCACGTCACATACGGTTAATGTAACAGTAGGGTTACTATCTCTAATGTTAATTGAACTGGAGGTGACGTCAGACCTGAAGTGCCGCTTTACTAAAAGTGCTGTAGCCCTAATGTTACTTTAACTGGATTACGTCGGATGTAAAGAATCAGAAATGTCGCAGATCAGTAAGTTGACCCCTAAAAATGCATAAAACACCCTAACCCTGCCATTACCCTAACCTAGGGTTAGGGTTCATTTATTTTGGCAATTTTTATAAAAATTTAGGGCGACATGTATGAACGGGCTTTTCGCCTGTTTTTTGGCGTATACTGCGCCTCCTGGCCCGAATCCCGCTGTCGGACGCAGGGATGCAGTGTTAGGCGCAGTGTTCGCCACTTTCTGCTGCGCCTCGCATGAAGGGGCGGGCAATGGGCGCGGTGTGGGCGCGCTGCAGGCGTTCCGGGGCGGGACACGGCACATTCGAAAACCCCGAGGCATGTAGGATGGCGGCTCGCCAAAGTGCGGCGCAATGCAGCGCTCGGCAGCTCCGACAGTCAGACCTAGTTTATTTTGGTCTAAATGCTCCGGCGGAGGCGAAGTGAAGTGAGAACGGAACATGTGAGGAAGCAGATAGAAGATCGCAAGAGAAATCTCGGCGCTCCGCTCGTGCAGCATGGAGTATGATTCCCAAAAAAATCGCCTTTATAAAGGCGGAAAACATTATCAGAAAAGAGCTCAACCTCAAAAAAACAAAATATAAAAAAAAAATCACTTTCCAAAAATCTAGAACGGCGCAATATCAAGAATTAGGATATTGGAAATTGCCGGGAAATACAGTAATTCAAATTCTGAAAGTGCTTCTCATTGGTCGGCAGAAACCGGCCAATCAGAATAGGAGCGACAGTGAACCATTAAAACCTATGGAAAACTATTGACCAATCAGAATCAAAGGCGGGACAGTTAAAATATAGTAAAAATGCAGAAAAGAGCTGATTGGCTGAGCTAGCGGGGGCTTGGCTATCTCGGCCAATAAGAATAGGAGCGACAAAGACCCATTATATCCTATGGAGAAGTTTTGACCAATCAAAATCAAAGGCGGGACAGTTCAAAATACAGTAAAAATACAAAAAAGGAGCTGATTGGTTGAGCTAGCGGTGGCTTGCCTATCCCACCAATCAGAGCACGAGCTACTTCTCCATTATAGTCTATGGAGAGATGTGCGCAATGCAATCTCGGCTCTCAGCGCCGTGCGGCATGGAGTATGAATAAAAAAAATTTTTTTATTAAGTGTAAATCATTATCAGATAAAGCGCTGAAACCTTCTCTAAAAATAAATCAGTTAAATCCCGAACAATGCGTTTGTCGCCGAGACCGGCGCTACATGAGAAATTGCAATAGAGAGAATTGCCGGGAAATACCGTAATTCAAATTGTTTAAGCTCTTCTGATTGGTCGGCAGAAGCCAACCAATCAGAATAGGAGCGACAAAGACCCATTATATCCTATGGAGGAGTATTGACCAATCAAAATAGGAGCGACGAAGACCCATTATATCCTATGGAGGAGTAATGACCAATCAGAATAGGAGCGACAAAGACCCAATATATCCTATGGAGAAGTTTTGACCAATGAAAATCAAAGGCGGGACAGTTCAAAATACAGTAAAATGCAGAAAAGAGCTGAGCTAGCGGTGGCTTGCCTATCCCGGCCAATCACAGCGCGAGCTACTTCTCCCATTGTAGTCTATGGAGAGATCGGCGCAATGCTAATCTCGGGGGCTCAGCGCCGTGCGGCATGGAGTATGAATAAAAAAACGAATTTTTATTAAGTGTAAATCATTATCAGATAAAGAGCTGAAACCTCTAAAAATAAATCAGTTAAATCCCGAACAACGCGTTTGTCGCCGAGACCGGCGCTACATAGGGAATTGCAATAGAAAGAATCCCGGGAAATACAGTAATTCAAATTGTTTAAGCTCTTCTGTTGGTTGGCATAAACCAGCCAATCAGAATAGGAGCGACAGTGTCCCATTCTAAGCTATGGAGAAAAAGACCAATCATATTCCAAGGGGGGACATTTTCAAAAGACAGTAAAAGGCAGAAAAGAGCTGTTTGGGTTTTTGAAGCGGCGGGCTCGTCCAGCTTAGCCAATCAGAGTGCGAGCAACTTTCTCATAGATTTTCATGGGAAAAGAATTCTGAGCGCGCTCTGCGATTGGCTAAGTTAAAAGAGGCGCGGGTATTTGGACCAATGGGAGAGCGAGCGACGCTCCTATGGGTTTTCTAATGCAATCTGAAATAAAAACTGTACATGGTCGAAATCAAATGATAAAAACTACAGAAGTTGTCCCGATGTGTGTATAAAATGAATAATAATATGGGGAAACGAAAAAAAAATATTACATCAATAAAATCATGTTTATTTCTTTATTTTCGTTACACCCATACTATTGATCCTTGGCTAACGAAAATAAAAAATAAACCTATTTTATTGATTTAATATTTTTTTTTGTTACCCCCATATTGTCATTCGTTTTAATACACATCGGAAAAATTTCTGTAGTGTTATAATTTGATTTCGGCCATGTACAGTTTTATTTCAGATTGCATTAGAAAACCCATAGGAGCGTCGCTCGCTCTCCCATTGGTCCAAATAACCGCGCCTCTTTTAACTTAGCCAATCACAAACAGAGCTCGCTCTGCATTTCTTTTCCCCATAGAACTCTATGAGAAAGTAGCTCGCGCTCTGATTGGCTAAGCTGGACGAGCCCCCCCGCTTAAACCCAAATCAGCTTTTTTTCTGCCTTTTTACTGTCTTTTGAACTGTCCCGCCTTTGAATATGATAGGTCAATTTTTCTCCATAGGTTAGAATGGACCACTGTAGCTCCTATTCTGATTGGTCAATTCTCCTCCATAGGATATAATGGGTCTTTGTCGCTCCTATTCTGATTGGCTGGTTTATGGCGACCAATCAGAATAGCTTAAACCACAGGTGTCAAACTGGCGGCCCTCCAGCTGTTGGAGAACTACAACTCCCATCATGCATGTATAATCTATAACAGTGGGAATGATGGGAGTTGTAGTTTCCCAACAGCTGGAGGGCCGCCAGTTTGACACCCCTGGCTTAAACAATTTGAATTACGGTATTTCCCGGCAATTCTTTCTATTGCAATTCCTTATGTAGCGCCGGTCTCGGCGACAAACGAGTTGTTAGGGATTTAACTGATTTAATTTTTTGAGAAGGTTTCAGCTCTTTATCTGATAAAGATTTACACTTAATAAAATTATTTTTTTATTCTATCCATGCCGCACGGCGCTGAGCGCCAAGATTGCATTGCGCCCATCTCCTCCATAGACACAATGGGAGAAGTAGCTCGCGCCCCTGATTGGCCGAGATAGCCAAAGCCACCCCTAGCTCAGCCAATCACTCTTTTCAGCATTTTTACTGTATTTTGAACTGTCCCGCCTTTGATTTTAATTCGTCAAAACTTCTCCATAGCTTATAATGGGTCTTTGTCGCTCCTATTCTGATTGGTCAATTCTCCCCCATAGCTTATAATGGTTCCTTGTCGCTCCTATTCTGACTGGCTGGTTTATGCCGACAATGAGAATAGCTTACAGAATTTGAATTACTGTATTTCCCTGCAATTCTTTCTATTGCAATTCCTGATGTAGCGCCGGTCTCGGCGACAAACGCGTTGCTCGGGATTTATTTGATTTATGTTTATAGAAGGTTTGAGCTCTTTTTCAGAGAATATTTTACATTTAATAAAAATGTTTTTTTTATTCATGCTCCATGCCGCACGGCACTGAGAGCCGGATTGCATTGCGCCAATTCCCCCATAGATTACAATGGGAGAAGTAGCTCGCGCTCTGATTGGTTCTAACTTCTCCATAGGCTATAATGGGTCCCTGTCGCTCTTATTCTGATTGGCCGAGATAGCCAAGCCCCCGCTAGCTCAGCCAATCAGCTCTTTTCGCATTTTTACTGTATTTTGAACTGTCCCACCTTGATTCTGATTGGTCAGTAGTTCTCCATAGGTTTTAATTGGTTTCACTGTCGCTTTTATTCGATTGGCCGGTTTTCTGCCGACCAAAGAAAATAGCTTTTAGAATTTGAATTACTGTATTTCCGGCAATTTCCAATATCCTAGTTCTTGATGTAGCGCTGTTCTAGATTTTTGGAAAGTGATTTTTTTAATATATTTTTTTTTTTTGAGGTTTGAGCTCTTTTTCTGAGAATGTTTTACACCTTTATAAAGGCGATTTTCTTATTCATACTCCGCACGGACATCTTTTAAAGATTTCTCGCTGTTCTCCAGCCTGTCTCGCAAACGGAATACATGTGAGGCGCAGTCCGGGACAGCGCCATGTCCCCGCACTGCGCCCATGTCCCCCCCACTGTGGGCCCCCCACACTGGCGAAGCGCGGGGAACTTTTCCCCGCATGTATGAGCGCACCTCCTCGGACGGCGAATTTTAGGCGCAGCGCCGCACTGCGCCTAAGTCCCGCACTGCGCCCCCCACACTAGCGAGGCGTGGCGGACTTTTGCCCGCATGTATGAGTGCACTACCTCGGGCAGCGAATCATAGGCGCAGCGCCGCACTGCGCCTAAGTCCCGCACTGCGCCTCAAACACTGGCGAGGTGCGGCGGACTTTACATAGGATGTATGAGCGCGCCCCGGCGCCTACATAAATCAGGCGCAGATTTCGCCGGAAAACCGGCGAAAAGGTGCGCCCCGACGTGGCGAGATTCATACATGTCGCCCTTAATTTGGGTCCATTTTGATTTTGACCTGAATCCAAATCTCATAATTTCCTAGAGTCCCAATTGGTAACCCTACCTAGCCAGGGCTATCTTATCCATTGGGCACAATAGGCAGTTGTCTGGGGGCCCACAAGCATAAGGGCCCCAGGTGGTCAGAGGTATATCTCAGGAGACTAGGGCACATTCTCTTGATCCCCAAGTTGGAGCTGCTTTTTAACTGTTTGCATGTTCTCAGGATGGGTAAACAGATAAAAACCTAAAAACCATGAAGGAGCCGGCTAGCCATTGGCTCCCTACCTACCAACTAGTCTTGTAGGCAGCAGGATGCTTCTAGCCTGTGACCTACAAGACGTCATGGAAGCATCAAGGCACAGGCCTCATCCAGGGGATCCTGCTTTTCGTTAGAGAGGACTGGGGAGATGGGTGGTTAGACGCATGGTCTGTTGTGATGTCATGAACGTGTCAAGGGTGTAACTAGACTTCATCGGGCCCCATTGCAAAATAAGATGGGCCTCACCACCCAATGATAAGATACTGAAATATCAGCATAAGCAGTAATTATTAAAGGTATAAATAATACGGCCCTATATCAAGGAACTCATGTCATAGCAAAAGACCACCGACTTGTTATTCCCTAAAAATATATACGATGATCTTGTAACTAGGTGGGCTCCATGAACATCTGGGCCCCATAGCGGTTGCTATGACAACTATGGCTATAGTTACGCCCGTGGTGTTTGTGTAGGGCACAGTACATTGCTTTGCCCCAGGGCCCATAAGTATGTTAAGAGGGTACTGTACCTAGCTATGCTCAGGAACCTAAGGAAGCTTAAAGGGGTTGTCCACTTATAAAAAAAAAAAAGTCCAGGGAGGGGGTGAAATAGAAAAAGCTAAAAGTCTCACAAGTGCACCAATCCGTTCCAGCGTTAATATCTGATCCCACTGCTCCCAGCCAATGATGTGATGTTCACTGTTCGCGTAACCATGCAGGATTTACCCGTCTTTTCCTGTTTGGACGGCACATAAGTGCTGAGGCCTGTGACTGGCTGCAGGGTCATAGATGATGATCATGACATCATGGGCAGACTTCTTGGTACAGGAAAGGTGAGTCTTCAAAGAGGTTGTCTCACTTAGCCACAGGCAGTTTAAGGGTTCACACTTACTGCTCATTCTGTGGGTGGGTCTATAGCAGTGATTGGCATATCAGCTCTGCTATTTCTAGATACTCCTGTTACAGTGACATGACTGCAGGAGGATTATAATCTATAGTGCACAAAGCTACAGAGCTCTAAGGCTGCATCCACACGGCGGTTAAAATAGTAGCCGGACTCTGATTAAAAGAATCCGGCCGATATTTTGACATTTTGTACATGGTTTGGGGGACGGTTCTGTCTGCGGTTTGCGGATTCGCCCGTCCCCCTCAACCACTGACATGTACATCTTCTGCCCAAAAACCAGGCAGAAAAAAGAACATGTTCTAAATTTTTTGGACTGCCGGCGGTGTGCAAAAACCTCTGGCAGAAAATCTGTGCAGTGGGGACTGCTGCACGGGTTTTCTATTTAAATCCCAGTACAAGGTTTACAGTCGGTTTACAGACAGATTTCAAATCCGCAAACCGTCTGTAAAACTGAATGAAAAACCTGCCGTGTGGACAATTCCTAAGGGTCAAAATTTGTCATTAAAGGGGTTGTCTCACTACAAGGATTGCTTTTTATGCTAAAGATCTTGCAAAAACAAGTTACTTTGCAATATTTATTCATTAATAGTGTCCTACCTATTCTGAGATATCCCCTCTTGTATGGGCTGCATCAGCTCCTCAGGTCGCTATAGCTACAGACGTGTGCTATCTCTCCTGATAGGCTGCCAGCGCTGGTCGCTATAGCTACAGACCTGTTTGATCTCTCCTGATAGGCTGCCAGCACTGGTTGCTATAGCTACAGACCTGGCTTCTACTGCAGCCTAGTGGAAGCCAGTAAACACACCCCTGAATTCAAAATGAAACCAAGAAAACAGGACTGAGCTAAGATGAATCAATGTAGTGAGACAACTCCTTTAACTTAGGTAACAAAGCTCTTGTGCTCAAGATAAGAATCAGCAGGGAGTGATTCACCATGATTGAACAGCAGCTTAGAGCAGGGAAACTGTGGCCCTCCAGCTGTTGGGAAACTACAACTCCCTTTATGCATTCATATAATCTATAACAGTGGGCATGATGGGAGTTGTAGTTTCCCAACAGCTGGAGGACCGCAGTTTGAGGATTCCTGGCTTAGAGCAATCAGAGAGAGAGCAGACAGAGACGGTCAGAAACCAAGAGAAACTTGTGTACACGAGCAGTAGATAAAATCTTCTTTATCTCCTGAACAAAGCAAAATCAAAACAGCAATGTATTTGGTAATAGTCTTTATTTCCCTTTCCCTTTAAAACGAATCATTGTGGTGAGAAAACCCCTTTAATTTTTCTCTATTTCGCCCCCTCCCCAAACCACTAAAACATTTTTTTAGTTGTACAATTCCTTTCATGACTCCCACTGCAGCATCTGTAATGGCAGCCACATTGCTTGCCTCCCAGCTTTTCCAGAAACAGATACAACTTACACTGTTGAATATAGTTTTCGACATAAGAGGACGACTCAATGACTTAGAGGTTTTTTTTTTTTTTTTTTTTTTTTATAAAGGGGGCCCTGTTCCTGCCAAAAAATTGTCCCAGGAATTCTCCTTGGTTTTCTTATGTGCCCAGAGGTTTCCTCCGAGCGGCTGGATCGTTCTTAACTGTACAGTGATATTTATAATAATCACACAGTGACAGGAAGCTCTGGCAGAGAACATGTACACTATGAGATAGTGAGAGGTCATGTTACACAGCCAGAGTAATGAGAAATCTCAGTTCTGCATCTATCCCCCATCATCCCCAGGAAAACAAGCAGTGGCGCTCCACACATACACACACACATGGCCACATCGCTCTTTTACTCCACAGCCTCTTGTTTTGGAAGGCGCAGACAGGGCCAGAGGAAACATAAACTTCTCACCAAAACTTCCTGGCCTATTTTTCCCCTCCGCACCCCTCCCGCTTCCTCCCAGGAAGACCACAAGAAGCTGTCACGCGAAAGCTCCATTATGGAATTCTTAGGAAAACACATGCGTGTGTGTGTACGTGTGAGATTAATGACACTGACCAGGCCGGCGAGCCAGCAGAGGTCCCAACACTGGCCCAACAGCACCGGCCGCATTAACCTTCTGACTGCTGACAGCTACAGCCCCACATTTCATTTTATCATGTTCATAAATCCCCAAAAATTGTGGCAATTACATTCTAAATATACAGAGCTCCAACAGCATCAGGATACAATACTCTCAACATACAATGGACTTTCCTGGGACCTTATATGTTGAGTTTGGTTTCAAGATATAATGTCCCAGACACTGATCCAAACAATTATCATGAACATTTTACTTGTAAACCCCCTTTATTAGTGCAGTGCCTGCAGTGATTGGCGGTCTAGTAGTGCCTCTCTACAGTACAGTGCGGTGCTACATGTCCTGTACTGCTCTTACATATGTTAGTGAGGTGCATGCAGTGATTTGGGAGTCTAGTAGCCCTCTCTACAGTACAGTGCGTTGCTACAAAGTCCTGTACTACTCTTACATGGGTATTAGTGAGGTGAAAGCAGAAAATTGGCGGACTAGTAGCCTCTCTACCCGTACAGTGGGGGTACTAATGTCCTGTACTGCTCTTACATGTATTAGTGAGGTGCATGCAGTGATTGGTGGTCTAGTAGCACTCTCTACAGTACAATGCAGTATTACATGTCCTGTACTGCTCTTACATTTATTAGTGATGTGCATGCAGTGATTGGCGTTGTAGTATCGTTTCTCTACAGTACAGAGCGATACTACATGTCCTGTACTGCTCTTTACATGTATTAGTGAGGTACATGCAGTGATTGGTGGTTCTAGTACGCCTGTCTACATTAACAGTGCGGTACTACATGTCCGTACTGCTCTTACAGTATTAGTGAGGTGAATGCAATGATTGGCGGTTTAGTAGCGCCTCTCTACAGTACAGTGCGGTACTACATGTCCTGTACTGCTCTTACATGTATTAGTGAGGTGCATGCAGTCATTTGCGGTCTATAGCTCCTCTCTACAGTACAGTGCAGTATTACATGTCCTGTGTTGCTCTCACATGTATTAGTGAGGTGCATACAGTGATTGGCGGTCTATAGCGATTCTCTACAGTACAGTGTGGTACTACATGTCCTGTACTGCTCTTCCATGTATTAGTGAGGTGCATACAGTGATTGGCGGTCTATAGCGCCTCTCTACAGTACAGTGTGGTACTACATGTCCTGTACTGCTCTTACATGTATTAGTGAGGTGCAGGCAGTGATTGGTGGTCTATAGCGCCTCTCTACAGTACAGTGTGGTACTACATGTCCTGTACTGCTCTTACATGTATTAGTGAGGTGCAGGGAGTGATTGGGGGTCTATAGCGCCTCTCTACAGGACAGTTTTGGTACTACATGTCCTGTACTGCTCTTACATGTATTAGTGAGGTTCATGCAGTGATTTGTGGTCTAGTAGCACCTCTCTACAGTACAGTGTGGTACTACATTTCCTGTACTGTTCTTACATGTATTAGTGAGGTGCATGCAGTGATTGGCGGTCTAGTAGTGCCTCCCTCTCTACAGTACAGTGCGGTACTACATGTGCTGTACTGCTCTTACATGTATTGGTGAGGTGCATACAGTGATTGACGGTCTAGTAGCTCCTCTCTACAGTACAGCGTGGTACTACATGTCCTGTACTGCTCTTACATATTGTATATGAGTGAGGTCCATGCAGAGAGTGGCGGTCTAGTAGTGACTCTCTACAGTACAGTGCAGTACTACATGTCCTGTACTGCTCTTACATGTATTAGTGAGGTAAATGCAGTGATTTGTGGTCTAGTAGCGCTTCTTTACAGTACAGTGCAGTACCACAAGTCCTGTACTGCTCTTACATGTATTAGTGAGGTACATGCAGTGATAAGCGGTCTAGTAGCGCCTCTCTACAGTACAGTGCGGTACTACATGTTCTGTACTGCTCTTACATGTATTAGTGAGGTACATGCAGTGATTAGCGGTCTAGTAGCACCGCTCTACAATACAGTGCGGTACTACATGTCCTGTACTGCTCTTACATGTGCCAGGATGATCGGCTCCTTTGGGCACCAGGTGATGGCCCCATTTTCTTTTTTCTGGTACATTGTGTATAAAGTGCATGACCCAAAGAAGCTCCTGTCCTCCTCACTGCTTCCAGCAGCTCTTTCTGATGTCATATGTAAGAACTTGTCTTAATATGGAGTAGTATTATTGACCATTATGTTGTTTACATTTTGGAGCCTCAGAACCAATTACCATAGAGTTATGGTTTCAACATACAATAGTCACCAGAAACCAATAAATATAGTATGTTGCAGGACCCCGTAAAAGTACAAGTGAAAAAAAAGTTTTAAGAATATTAAAAAAAGAATAAAAACTCAAAGTTTAAAACATCCTCCTTTTGTCATTTTATAAATACTAAAAGAAAAGAAATAAAAAAGGTCAGATCTTTTAAAATGTAACTCCATACAATGAACACAATAGGAAAAAAAATGCCCAACTGCAAAATTGCGTTTTTTTCTGGGTTATGTTGTGCTCCCTAAAAAATTAGAGTAAAACGTGATCAAAAGGTCACATGTATCCAAAAACGGCACTAATAAAAACTACACTTCTACACTTCAGCAGACAATAAACGAGCCCACTCTGACGTCAATAGATAGAAAATCAAAAAAGGTAAGAGTCGCAGAAATTGGTGCTAGAATACAAATTTAACAAATAACCTTACCCTGTTTCCTCGAAAATAAGACATCCCCTGAAAAGAAGACCTAGTGCAATTTTTTTCAAACTTAGACATATAAGGCCTCTCCTGAAAATAAGACCTAGCGGCGGCCATTGCTGCACCCACCCCTCCCCCCACGCCATACATCAGGGTTAGCAGATCATTTAGAGGCGACCTGTGGGAGGCGACCTGGACAAGAGGTGCTAAATTAAGGAAACTGCTATTGCTGAACGTGAGAGATTGGGGCCAATGATTCTAAAACAAATGGAGTCACAAGAAATTCACCATGAAATTCCGGGTTTGGAGGGTAATGATGGTGATGTTCCAGAAAATGATAACATGACAGTCTTTGAATACATTTTGATTTTTGTTCATAAATACCGGGATTGGTAAATGTAACATAAATTGTTGTACATGGAAACAGTCACAAGAAATTCTTGATGGAATTTAAAATATTCCAAGCAGTGCATATAGATATTGAACTTTAGAGAAGTTCTGCTCTACCATAATAGTAGTCATCATAGGGGCCAAACAGGCTGCCAACAGGAAAATATGCTGGACAATCTGATAGAAATTGGCATTCGCCACTAATGGCTGCCCCATTATGCTGAAGTTTGTGATGACATGACTACAGCATGGAACAAATGTGAATTCTTGTTCATGGAAAAATAAGACATCCCCTGAAAATAAAACCTAGCGCGTCTTTAGGACCAAAAAATAATATAAGGGTCCGTTCACACGGCTTATTCTGTGACTGATTCCAGCCGTACTGCGCGCCGTATTTGCGCTGCAGTACGGTTGGAATCCATCCCAGCCATGACCCTGAGCAACACTGAGGCTTGCTCTGCGCCAAACCCATCCATCCTCCCGAATCCCATACCCACCTTTTTACCTCTTCTCTGCTGCCCGTGACCAGCTTTCCTAAAATTAATACTCAGACCACCGACTGGAATGAAATGGCCACAGCAGCCGTTTTATTAACAAAAATACAACATAAAACATTACTTTGCATATAAATATATACATAAATAACCATCTAATAAATACATATACATACTTAAATATATACATATAACAAATCACCAAACATCTATATATATATCCATATCCATACCCGTAAACCAGTATCTGTAAACCAAATAACTCCACCCAACTTCATTTAACCAAACTCAACCAATCGTAACCAGGCAACAACGTGCCATTCCCACTGGGGCAGAGGTCCTTGGAGCTAAAAACAAACCCGGGGCCAAAAAAATTTTTCCCCCAAGGGACAAACCAACCCCCCAACCCCCAGCCGCATTCCACTGGGCCCAGGTTTCCCAAAAACCCTACAAAATGGCTCACCCCCCAAACGCTCTTTCCCGGGATACCCCCCTGAAAGACCAACCCCGCCAGGGCCGGGGCAACGTTCATTTAAACCTGAGGAAGTCAAATACCTAAGACTCCCCCCCACCCAAACCCCCTCATCCAACTCCAAAAACCCCCTGCCACCACCACGAGCATGCCATGAAACCTCATGCTAGGCCCCCCCAGCCAACGCCCTCTCAATCCCTTCCTGTATCCCAACGCCACAAATCCAGGCCCATGCCGTCAAATGACCCCATCTGATCTCCAAAAAAATTCCCCCTCCCCCCACCTAACTCCAATGCCCAATGAACACTTGCCATTCCTGGCCACAAAACCTCCCCACTGCCCGGTTCCCCCTTTACTCTCCCCGATTTAAACGCCCACAGAGCGAGTTCCCCCTCCAGTGATGTGGGTTCACAATATCCACCATACAACAACCATATGGGAAATCGGACCCACGGGCCCAAAAAAGGTCAAATTGATACTCCGTATCAACTCCCTGGGGGTCCAACCCCAAGTCATTCCCCCTACGTGTAAACCAGGGACATCCGGGGTCTCCCAAGCCCCAAAGGCATGACTTGGGGCACTACCCCCCCCACCGCATACCTCCCTCCCCAACCAACGCACTAAGGGCCACACCCTCGGTATCCCCAACGACCCCCGGGTCGGCCGAACCCATCCCTCCCCCCCAATAAAGTAGAGTGACCTAGGGTCCAGATGAGGGAAGGGGGTGTTCTTAAATAAAAAAAAGAGAACAAAAAACACATGTAAACCACCACCCGTCATGCATCCCGCCTTTCCCCCGACAACTTTTATCAACCAAGTGGGGGGAACGAAAAATCTTTACTATCCGATCCCCGCCCTATCCGGCGTACTACTTTCAGGGCTCAAAACCCCAACCCACAGCCCCAGTGGCGCCCCAAACCCAAAAAAAAAAGTGAAGCGAAAAACCTTCAGATCCAAACCCAAGCCTCCCCGCAAACCCCCAAAAACTGCCGGAACTGAAATCCCACACAAAAGGGGCCCATCCCCATGAACAAGGAGCGCCCACAAAGGCCCTCCGCAAAGCCCCAAACGCCCCTCTCGCTCCACGGGCAATAAGGCCCCGGAACCCGCGAAAACAATCTTCTCCCCTTACCAACTGGGCCGTTTCGATCGGCGAATTTAAAAAAATACCTTACCCCAAATAACACCACACCCCCCTCACCCCCCCCGCCTTTGCACCGACGAGAACCAGCTTTCCCCCAAATTCTCAGGGCCCCCAAAAAGGGGAAAGCAAAAGCGGGCGAAATAAATCAAATTTTGTACCCGACGGGAACAAATTCCCCCCAAAACCGACCCCAGCCCTTCCCGGCAAAAAACCCCCGGCCGCCTAGTATCTCTTGTCCGCCCCCCTCCTGTTGCCCCGCAAAGCCCGGGCCACGACCAAAGTCCTTTTGTCGACTTCCCAAATCTTCGCATCTTAAACAGAAGGCCAACCCCAGCCACAATCTGACAACCCTAGACACTTGACACACCCTTCCCTCTGGGCACTTGCCAGAAAAACACAACAAGGCTCCGATAACATCACAACGTCTGAAGACACATCCCCAAATCCCTGATCCATTCCGGGCCTACTGTGAACCCACACTGCCTCATACGCGGCTCAGGTCCCACCTACAGCGAAGACCGAAGTCAGGCGATCGGTCGTCTCGAAGGCCAAACGGCCCAAGAGTTGATTGGTCATTCCTCCCCGAACTCTGGAAGTCCCCCCGACGGGCCAGGTTCCGAACACGGTCACACTGGCAATCGAGAAAGAGAATCAGCCACCGAGATTCCGAACCCCTGGCACATGTTTCCGCACTGAACTAACCCATGAATTCAACTCTAGGCAAGCGCAACACCAGCACCCGCAGGCCAGTTGGGGCGTGAACAACCGGAGGAGACTACGTGGACCGAGCTATTGATGCCTGAACCACACCGAGAGATTGTCACAAAAGAAACGACTTCCGGTTAGCGGACTGGCTCACTCCCCATAACTTCGACTGCCACCCACGATGTAAACAGCTTCCAAAAAGGCCAAGTTTCCGAATCACCGGCAGCCCGCCCACTCGCCGGCCACGGGCCACAAACCACCTGTCACTCTGCGAAATCGAACCGAAGCCGTGTACTGGCCCGCCGCAATCGGTAAAAAATCTCAATCTCCTGATTTGATATCTCCTCCCCCTGGGATAATTGAACGATCATTATACCGGAACTAAAAGACTCCCCCAAACTTCCAGAGTCGTCCCTGTGGTCCCTGGTCATCCGCACAAAATGAATAGGCTTCCCTGATGCCCAATCGTAGGTCAGCACGCTAAATGCGAACCCCAAAAAAAAAAAAAAAACCCACCCCATAGACCATGATCCTGCAGTGCGAAGGTTCAGCTTCCCCAGCAGGACTGCAATCTCGCAGCTGTATTTTACGGATGGTGGCACGCCTTCCGCACCTCAAACCTCAAGACTCTGCAGTTTGTCCTCAGCACCTTGCATTCCTCTTCACGGAGTCGATACAAATCCCCCCAAGAACTTCATACAGGTACCCGGACCCTCTGTCTTGTCAGCCGCAAAAGGAACCCCAAAGTGATCCACCACCCTCGCATCGCTTGCATGCAGCGACACCTCAGATCGGGGAACCCGCTGGGCCCACGGCAAAGAAAATCGTCTAAATAATGAATGATGGATTGGGACCCAATCCGACAGCATCCTGTACTACCCATTCTAAAAATGGCTAAACGCCTCAAAATAAGCGCACGATTAAGAGCAACCCATCGGAGAACAACGGTCAAGCAAAAAAACTGGCCCCCCAAAAACACCCCCTCAACCGCAAACTATCCACGGAACTGTGCAATAAGCGAAAAGCAGACCAAGTCAGTCTTTGCCATCAACGAGTCCGACCCAATCGCCGTATGGAGTGCAACTGCTTCATCAAAAGAAAGAGTAAACAACCAAACACAACTCTGGAGAAATCCCATCAAGTAACCGATTGGCCCCCCTTGGGAACCGACAAATGATGGATGAGCCGGAACTTGTTCGGCTCCTTCTTTGCACTACTACCCTAAAGGAGACCACCACCAGGTCAAAAAGGGGGATGCAACAAAGGGCCTCCGTCCATCCTCCCCAGAGCCACCTCTTTCGCAAGTTTCTCCGAACACGACCAGGTATGCGCCCTCGCCGACTCAAATTTCCCGCAAGGGAAAAGTGGACAACATGCCCCGGAGGGGGAGACCAGACCCTCGCTCAAAACCTTCCCCCAACAGTGCGTCTGCGCCTCCCTATCCGGATATCTGTCCAGATACGCGCCATCGGAGAAGCTACCCCGGCGTCTCCCCCTTGGCCACCTGAACCACTCCCTTTTGCCCGCCCTTTCTTGAAGCATTTAGAAACCGGATGGGAGGCGCCCCCGCAGAACGAACAGACATGTTTAAACCGGCAGCCTGACCCAAATTTACACTGGCCACTATTGAACTGCCAACACGCTCCTCCCTTTTGGGCCCCTGCCTGGCTACCCGCCCCGGATCCTCCCGCAGACCCACTTTGGCCGGGTCCTCCCGCAGACCCACTTTGGCCCCCCAGTAAAAGGACTGCCCAAACTTAGTTGGGGCCATCACCCGAAGCCACAGACCAATGTCCTTATGGTCCCACCTTATAGCAGGATGGACCGCATTCCTCTGTCGGAATTGCTCGTCGTAACGAAGCCAAGCAATTCCCCCATACGCCCGATACGCCTCACCTATCGAGTCCATATAGCAGAATAATGCCGAACAGTTTTCCGGCGCCTTCTCCCCTATGGCGCTTGCCAATATAGCAAAGGCTTGTAACCAATTCGTGAACGTCTGCGGAATCAACCGCCAATGACGCTTTTCCTCCTCCTCCTTCTTACTCTCATCCTTTTTGCCCTTTGTCCAGATTAAACTTCTCAATGGGCAAAAGGGAAAAGATCTCCATATATTCGTCCTTCGCTATCTTATCCCTAACCTCCTGCTTCAAGTGAGCCCCTAGGTGTCCCTCGAAGCAAACGTAAACCTCACCCCTGGCCCGGTCGTCCAACCTCACGCTTTCTTGTGGTTCCTTCTCTGTCTGCACTGAAACCACGACGCTCGCCCCAGACGCCCTGGCCGCGGTTCTTGCCCCGGACCCTTCACGTAGCAGCGGCCCAAATCGCCTTGAAGCCTGGGAAACCCAGGGCTCAGCCGGCGACACACCTGCAACCACGATACCCAAAACCGTCCGCACTCGCTCGACTACACAAGCCTGACTCCCGCTGTCTACTAAACCCCGCAATATAGGCGGAAACGAACACGACAAAGAGACACACTCACCAGGCTGTGTGGGGGCTGTGAACTCACCAGCCGTTGTCCCGGAACCTTGCACATTTCTGAAGCGTCTCACATCCTCCGCTGCCGCCCTCTGGCCCGGGTCCAGGCCTTCTAACCCCAGGAGGGGGAGGCCGACCGGCGCAGGCCGTTGGGAATGAACCGGTGACTGCCAAGCCCTCGGCAGTGATGCTGCGTCCTCCAGATCGGAACCGACGGGGCCAGCCGTCCGCCACCCATTCACTTCGCTCATATGACCCACACTCTCCGGTGACTGCGGGCACCTCCGGGACGATGTCCGACGTCTGGCTAAACCCAGGCCGGAACATCACCAGGCGGGGTCACCGCAACCACGGAACCCATGCGTCGATTTGGGGCAGCAGCAGGCCCAGTGCCGGACTGGCCCACAGGCCTGCTGCCCCCCCCGCAGGACTCGCCGGCCTACCTGGATTCCTCCCAGGCCGGGGGGCCCGACCACCCGCTGGCTGCGCTCCTACCCGGCCCGGAGGGTCCCAAGAGGGGCTCCGCTGGCGACAACGAGTCCTGGGGGTGGTCTCAGGGCTCAACCTCTGCGGTGGGCGAGGCCTCCTCCTTCTTCTCCCCCAACTGCAGCCGTCGCCTTCTTCTGCGCGTGCCGCGGCCCCTCCGGCCTCCTGGGCTCAGCCCGCACCCAATCTGCCCCTCTGGCTGAAATGAGCTGCCGCAGCAGCTCTGCGTGATCGTCCGCCATTGTTAGCAGGAGCGAGCATCACGGGCGTCCTCTTCTGCTACCTGGCGCCGCGCCACTGACTCCTTGGGCGGAAGGGGCGGTCTCCTGGACCTCAGCGCTTCCGCCCCGCCCACCCCACGCCTCCTCGGCCGCCCGGCGCATGTACATGCGCCTAGCGGGCCGTGTCATGCTGCGCCTCCCCTAGGGCCCGGGGGGGCGGTGGTCCGGCTCGTTTCTTTATTGTAATCCACAGTTCTCATAGAGAACTGTGGATTCCGTCTCTTCTCCCCGCTCGGCGAATACTCTGCGGGGGGGGGGGGGGGGAGTGACATGCACATTAGTTACCGCATTTACGAGCCGTGATTAATGAGTGTCTATGGGGCCGGCGAAATCCGTCCCCGCAATTACATCGGCAATAAGCCTTGTGAACATTGCCTAAGACATTGTCTTATTTTCGGGGAAACAGGGTAGGTACTAAAACACAATGAAAGCTCAAAAAACCGACCTGAAGATAAAGAGAGCGTCATTTACGTCACACAGTGAATGACATAAAAGCGAACACACTCCGCCCGCAAAAAAATGTTTTTTGTACATTCCACCCCACAAAGAATTGTTTTTTGTTTCCTGTACATTTATGGTCTGATCAGTTGTATCATTAAAGAGTCCGTCCTGTCATACTTCCCTCATACGTCTATGACGAAAAAAAATGAATGCATCGTAAAAAAAGATCCCAGTGGCAGTAAGGGGTTAATAAAAACCCAGTCAGCCATCATCATATCTATGGCCAGCTTTAGGCTATGTTTACACGATGTAATTTTGGTGCGCATTTTGCGCCGTATTTGCGCTCTAATGCAAGCGAGATGCGCCCCATAATTACGGTAATCCATGGATTACGCCTCCTCTCCCTGCTCGTACAATACGATCGTATTGTACGTGCGGGGAGATAAGTGACATGTCAATTACTTGTGGCCGTGAGTAATGACAGTCTATTTGGCCGGCGGGCTGCCGCCCCTCCCGCGTCGCGGGGGTTGGCGCCGATCAGCACGACTCCCACAATTACGCCGTGTGAACATAGCCTTAGTCATCAGCACATGGTGGGTGTCTATAAAATATTGCACAAGTAAAAAGTCTACAGTGTGCCATGGTGAGGGCAGGGGCAAAGTCTGCAAACTTTTATGGTGCAAACAATATTTATTTCGGGCTCTAATAAAATGTGTTTTTCTTTTCAAGTAATATTATTGTATTTTTTGCTGTTCTAGAGTAGAAATAATTTGTATATGAACACTTTGTGACCACCTGCAAAGAAGGGAACCTGTTCCCGACTCTAATTTACTGCAGTTGCTTCCGTACATGAAATGTACATTTTAAAGTGCAATGAAAAGACACGACATCTGATTAAAAAAAAAG
Source organism: Phyllomedusa bahiana (assembly GCA_025379985.1). Taxonomy (NCBI): domain Eukaryota; kingdom Metazoa; phylum Chordata; class Amphibia; order Anura; family Hylidae; genus Phyllomedusa; species Phyllomedusa bahiana. The sequence goes on along the minus strand of JAODAL010009270.1, from coordinate 82,115 downwards.
ACACAAGAATGTACAGCAATGCTCACAGTCACAACACAGAACATATACCGGAGCAGAAACGATTTCCTGCCATAAAACAAATAACCGCTTCCACCCTTACAATACAATACAATAAGAAGAGGCAGAGCGCTCAGCTGCACCCGGACCAGACAGCAGGAGAAGAAAGCAGCTTCTTTTATGAATTAGAGGACAATGTATTGATTGCATGCATGCTGATATTTGACAGCTGGACCTATAAATGGTATGAATGGAGGTCAGAGCCAAGGCTCATCTTTCAAGCTTTTAGTCAAGGTAATAATTTACGACCAATCTTCACCTTTTAACATCATATCAGTCTCAGGTTCAACATTCTGAACCGATTTATTACCCAATACATCTTTACAGCGGTCGGAGCTCGTTTTTATTGATATATGGCTCTTACAAATTGCAGTTAATATTAGGCCTCGTTCACACGGCTTATTTGGGCGTGGATTGGAGCTGTACTGCGCGCCGGATTTGCGCTGCAGTACTGCTCCAATCCGTCCCTATCATTACGGTAATCCACAGTTCTCATAGAGAACTGTGGATTCCGTCGCTCCTACCCGCTTGGCGAATCCGCCGCGGGGGGAGAAAGTGACCTGCACATTATTTACGGCGCGTACGCAATTGTCTATGGGGCCGGCGAGCAGCGCCCCCGCCTCATCCCGCCCCTTATTCAAGCCGTAACTGCGGGCGAAATCCGTCCCGCAATTACGGCTTGAATAAGCCGTGTGAACACTGCCTTAAAGAGATTTTTCAGGAATTTTCCAATAGTTTTCTAAAGAAATGTTCTCCTATGTTGTATTAGACCTGAATTTAAAATTGTATACTGTTCTGGTCGTAGGTGTAATTTAAAGCTCTTGGGCCCAATGTTATTTTACCTACCATGTATCTTTTATGATATTGGTTTCTTCTCATGTAGTAGAGGGGCCTTTGGGTCCTCTCAGGCTCCAGGGTCTGGTCACCACAGTCATCTTAACAGCAATTTTGGCATCCTGGACAGAGCAATGAAGTGGGCCCAGCCCAAATACTGACCCACACACCAGGCCATGCCTCTGGCCATGTGCAAACATGAAACCACGAGGCCATGCCTGTAATCACCCCCAAGCACAGCCATATCATCATCTATGTCAGAATACCACGCTTATGTCTTGTAGGCAGCTTACAAGTCTAGTTGGCAGAGAGGCTTAACTGTTTGCATGTGTTAGGAACACACAAATACCGATCCAAGGATCCAGGGCATACGTCTTGGATTCTCGGGACATACATTCACCACCTGGGCCCCTCGCAATGGATAGTGTGCCAAATGGATAAGATGGCAATGGAGGTAGCAAGTGCTACCTCTGCACGCCCCTGGATCTGGTGATTCTGACAGTTCCTAAGTGACCCACATTTCTCTGTTTTAGCATTCCCAGCAGATCATATGTTGTGCATCCATCACATGAACCACCCCAGCCAATTTCCATGCCCAATGTATTATATTGTCACTAATGATGTAATCCATCTCTAGATTAATATTACATAGATTTTCTTTAATACATACTGTTTTTCTAACACACATAACAGTATCGTTTTATCCTCCTTCCATCGCAGGTATTACTGTAGAGAACGTCTATCACATACGTTACATGGACTGGCTGCAGTTGACTTCTTTGAAAGTACTGTATATACTCGAGTATAAGCCGACCCGAGTATAAGCCGAGGCACCTACTTTTGCCACAAAAACCGGGAAAGCTTATTGACTCGAGTATAAGCCTAGGGTGGAAAACCTTAAACCAGTTTAATGTCCCCTATAGGCAGATATAGGCAGTTTAATGTCCCCCATAGGCAGGTTATAGGCAGCTATATGTCCCCCTAGGCCGGCTATAGGCAGGTAATTGCCCCCATAGGCAGGTTATAGGCAGGTATAGGATCCCTCATAGGCAGGGTATAGGCAGGTATAGGTCGTTATATGCTGGTATAGGCAGGTATAGGTCCCCCTAGGCAGGCTATAGGCAGGTATAGGCCCCCCTAGCAGGTATAGGCCGGGTATAGGACGGTATAGGTCCACCTAGGAAGGGTATAGGCACCTATTGGTCCCCCTAGCAGCTATAGGCAGGCTATAGGCAGGTATGGGCAGGCTATAGGCAGGTATGGGCAGGCTATAGGTCCCCCTAGCAGGTAGAGGCAGGCTATGGGCAGGCTATAGGTCCCCCTAGCAGGTATTGGCAGGTATGGGCAGGCTATAGGCAGGTATAGGCAGGCTTATAGGCAGGTATAGGCAGGTATAGACAAGTATAGGCAGGTATGGGCAGGTATAGGCAGGTATGGGCAGGCTATGGGCAGGTATGGCTGTATGGCATGTATAACGCAGGATGGCAGGCAATAGGCATGTATAGGCATGCTTATAGGCAGGTATGGCAGGTATAAGGCAGGTAGTGGCAGCTATAGGCAGGCATAATAGGCAGGTATTGGGCAGGTATAAGGCAGGCTATAGGTCCCCCTAGCATATAGGTTATAGGCTATAGGCAGGTGTAGGTAGGATTTTAAAACAAAAAAAACACTTACCTGGCTCCCCGCTGCTCCGTCTCCCTCGCCGCTCCGCCTCCTCGCTGTCCAGCCTCTCGCGCGCTCTCCTCGGTCTTCTCGGCACAGGCGGGTGATGTCATTAGGCCGCGCACGCAGCGTGATGACATACGCTGCCTGTGCCAGAAACTGCGGGCGGCCGCCCGGAGTCCACTGTGGCGCAGGGAGCGCTCGCTCTCTGCCCCGCAGTGGTAGTCACATATAGGTGAAGGGATCGCTGACAGTGCCCGGACCACCGCAGCGTCCGGACACTGTGTGCTCACTCGGCATTTAGCTATATGCGCTCCCTGAGGAGTCGCATATAACTGAAGCGTCCCTGTCGGCGCACGGGCCATCGCAGCGCCCGAGCGCCGACAGTGACTCGAGTATAAGCCAAGGTCGCATTTTTCAGCACTTTTTTTTGTGCTGAAAAACTCGGCTTATACTCGAGTATATACGGGTACATGCGTTCTTCACAAGTGCATAAATAATGACAGACAAGAAGTGCAGGACGATGGAGTCTATCACAAACCCTCTCTGAAAATATTTAAAATATTTAAACAATATTCCTATCCCGTCTGGGCCAAAAGGCTCTTACAGGGTTCTGGGACAAACGGTCCACCTTCAGGAAAGCGACCCATTTTGGATTCTGGCATTAGCTTGGGCGACAAGACAAGGACAAGACACGGAGCTCAAAAACAAGGAGAGAATTGGTGTTGCAGGGGGTTGCTGCTCTTATTCTTTCTCGTCTTGACTACTGTAACTCCTTGCTTATCGGTCTCCGACTCTGTAAGCTCTCCCCTCTTTAATCTGTCCTGAATGCAGCAGCCAGGCTTGTCTTTCTTTCCAGCCACTATACTGATGCCTCTACCCTGTGTCAGTCACTGCACTGGTTGCCCATTCAGTACAGGATACAGTATAAACTCATCACTCTCACCAATAAAGCTCTCCACAGTGGTGCACCCCCCTACATCTCCTCCCTTATCTCTGTCTACCACCCTACCCGGGCTCTCCGCTCTGCTACTGATCTAAGATTACACACCTCACTCATCCGAACCTCCCATGCCCGTCTACAAGATTTTGCACGTATTGCACCAGTTCTCTGGAACATGTTACCCCATGTGATCAGGCACACTCACAACCCTCACAGTTTTAAGGGTGCTCTGAAAACTCATCTTCTTAGACAAGCCTATCAAGATCCCTAATTGTTAACCCCCCAAGTTCTGTCACACATTCATCACTTCCTGCACTTTGGCTCCCACAGTCACTTATCTGTATATAGATGTATGGTTGGGATGGCAGGTTCACCCACTTTTTTGTATACGACCCCATATTTATGTAACATGGCTGGACCATTGTAAACCAAGCACTTGTAACCCTGTGTTTCACCCATACACCCTAATAGATTGTAAACTCTTGCGAGCAGGGCCCTCACACCTCGTGTCTGATTTGTACGTAGTTTTTTTTATAATGTAATGCCTGGTTTGTCTGTGCTTATTCCCTCTATATTGTAAAGTGTTGCGGAATATGTTGGCACTATATAAATAAAGATTATTATTATTATTATTATTATTATTATTATTATTATAAGGTACCTGATAGCCACACATTCACCTCTAAACTTTAGCAGGGGCGTCCCAAAAAGGGCACCACAGCCTAAAAATCCTGTGACAAACAAACAGTGACAGTGAACATACAGTGGCATAAAAATAAACTACATAAATATGAATATGTGCATCGAATAATGCCCGGACATCTGGTTAGAGTTATAAAAATTCCTTATATCGCCTACCCAGAAAGCCAAGTAATAGAGCCGTGTGCCCAATGGGGTGTAAAAAGTTAAAGTGCCATGCAACACGCCATCTACTCAAGTGGGGTCCCACACCCAGTGACTTTAGGCAACCAGAGAGTCACCACTCTCTGACCTTATGGTTTCAATACTGGGGCCCAGGTCACCCACAGTCCACAAATACAGTTGAAATCAGAATTTTCCACTATATATAAAAAGACACATGTTTTTCTCACTATCTGACATGAAATCAGAATAAACCTTCCCCGGTTTAGGTCAATTAGGAACCAAAATTATTTATATTTGACAAATGCAGAATAATGAGGGAGAATTTTTAAGGCATTTTTATTACTTTCTGCAAAGTCAAGATTTACATACACTAGGATTACTCTGCCTTTAAACAATTTGGGACAGCCCATATGATGATGTCATGTCTTTGGAAGGTTTATTGGCAACATCTGAGTTAATTAGAGACACAGCTGTGGATGTATTTTAATTCACACTAGAAACAAACACTGCTTCTGTGAGACTTGCACAAGTCTGGATCATCCTTAGGGGCAATTTCCAGATACCTGAAGGTGCCTCGTTCATCTGTACAAACAATTATACACAAGTACAAACAAGATGGGAATGTCCAGTCATCATACTGCTCAGGAAGGAGATGGATTCTGTGCAGGCCCGGACTGCCCATAGGGCAAACCAGGCATCCGCCCGGTGGGCCGCTGGGGTCCAGGCCGCAACGCTGGCTCAGAGAACCTGCCGAGGGGGCCGGTGTTTCCCCCTGGCAGGCCCCGAGTGCCGGTGCATGGCGCACGTACAGGGGCCGTAACGGTCGCATACGCGACCGGACCCCTGTGCCAAGGGGCTGAGAGGCCCCCCTCACCACACGGCTGCACCGCCAGATCACAGACCCAGCCATGCAACCATCACGGCCGCCGCCTGCACCGCGGGCCGCAAGCAGCGGCCGAGGCAGAGCAGCTGGGATCTTCTGATCCCAGGAGGCCAGCAGCCGCTCGGGACGAAGAGCGAAGAGGAAGGAAAGACATCAGGTGAGTATTGTTTTTATTTATTTATTTTTAAATTATTAGCCCTGCCTGCCAATATACTGGCCCTGCCTACCTATAAAAGGCCTGTCTGCCTATATACTGGCCCTGCCTAGCTATAGATGGCCCTGTCTGCCTATATACTGGCCCTGCCTACCTATGAATGGCCTGTCTGCCTATATACTGGCCCTGCCTACCTATAAGTGACCTGTCTGCCTATATACTGGCCCTGCCTACCTATAAAGGCCCTGCATGCCTATATACTGGCCCTGCCTATCTATAAGTGGCCCTGCCTGCCCATATACTGGCCCTGCCTACCTATAAGTGGCCCTGCCTGCCTATACACTGGCCCTGCCTACCTATAAGTGGCCCTGTCTGCCTATATACTGCCTGCCTACCTATAAGTGGCCCTGCCTACCTATAAATGGCCCTGTCTCCTATAACGGCCGTGCCTACCTATAATGGCCCTGCCTGCCATATAGGCCCTGCCACCTAAAGTGGCCCTGCCTGCTATATCCTGCCTGCCTACCTATAAAGGGCCCTGCCTCCTATATACTGGCCCTGCCTACCTATAAATGGCCCTGCCTGCCTATATACTGGCCCTGCCTACCTATAAGTGGCCCTGTCTGCCTATATACTGGCCCTGCCTACCTATAAATGGCCCTGTCTGCCTATATACTGGCCCTGCCTACCTATAAATGGCCCGATCTGCCTATATACTGGCCCTGCACAACTATAAGTGGCCCTGCCTGCCTGTATACTGGCCCTGCCTACCTAAAAGTGGCCCTGTCTGCTTAAATACTTGCCCTGCCTACCTATGAATGACCCTGTCTGCCTATATACTGGCCCTGCCTACCTATAAGTGGCCCGGCCTGGCTACATACTGGTCCTGCCTGTCTATATACCGGCCCTGCCTACCTATAAGTGGCCCTGACTGCCTATATACTGGCCCTGTCTGTCTACATACTGGCCCTGCCTGCCTACATACTGGCCCTGCCTGTTTACATACTGGCCCTGCCTGCCTACATACTGGCCCTGCCTGCATACATACTGGCCCTGCCTGCCTACAGACTGGTCCTGCCTGGCTACTTAGTGGTCCTGTCTGGCTACTTACTGGTCCTGTCTGGCTACTTACTGGCCCTGCCTGGCTATATACTGGCCCTGCCTGCTAATTATGGGCCCTACATGGCTGCTTACTAGCCCTGCCTGGCTACATACTGGCCCTGCCTGCTAATTACGGGCCCTACCTGGCTGCTTACTAGTCCTGCCTGGCTACATACTGGCCCTGGCTGCTAATTACTGTCCCTAGCTGGCTAATTACGGCCCCTGGCCCTAGCTGGCTAATTACTTTCCCTAGCTGGCTAATTACTGTCCCTACATGGCTAATTACTGGCCCTACCTGGCTAATTACTGAGGGCAGCCCTAGCTAACTAGCTAACTACTGGGGGCAGCCCCAGCTAACTGGCTAATTACTGGGGGCAGTCCTAGCTACCTGGCTAATTACTGGGGGCAGCCCTAGCAACCTGGCTGATTACTGGGGGCAGCCCCAGCTACCTGGCTAGTTACTGGGGGCAGCCCCAGCTACCTGGCTAGTTACTGGGGGCAGCCCCAGCTACCTGGCTAGTTACTGGGGCATCCCCAGCTACCTGGCTAGCTACTGGGGGCAGCCCCAGCTACCTGGCTAGTTACTGGGGGCAGCCCCAGCTACCTGGCTAGTTACTGGGGGCAGCCTCAGCTACCTGGCTAGTTACTGGGGGCAGCCCCAGCTACCTGGCTAGTTACTGGGGGCAGCCCCAGCTACCTGGCTAGTTACTGGGGCAGCCCCAGCTACCTGGCTAGTTACTGGGGGCAGCCCCAGCTACCTGGCTAGTTACTGGGGGCTATCCTATTTTCCTGGCTAATTACAGGAGTAGGCCCTGTCTACCTACCAAATTAATGGAGGAAGGCCCTGTTTACCTACCTAATGAGGGTTACCTATTTACATGCCACTTATCTGACATTTTTTAATTTCTAATTTTTAGAGTCTAACATACGCTGTTTGGGGTACAATTACTAACTTTTTACTGTGTGGGACACCAAACGGGGGCACTATTACTACTTGGGGCTCTATGGATGGGGAGCTTGTACAGTTTTAGGAATTGATAGGAAAGTGCTGGAAAAGAGAGGTCTAAGATGTATTTGTGGTAAATTCTACAGAGACGAATAGTGACTGGGAGAAGAAGACATTGCATGCTGTACCGGACAGAGAAAAAATGGAAGAGAACGATTCATCAGGGAAGACATCGTGGAGGTTTGGGACAGATGGAGAAGAAAAGAAGAGAACAACTCCCATCAGAGATGACATCTCCTGTGAGTCAGTGCTGTCAGGGGTAATTTTACTTCTGTGCTGAATCAGTGCTGTATTCATGTGATGGTGACCTGACTACTGGGGATGTGATTGGTGGGGTTGTAGGTTATGTTGGTGCTTATGTAGTGTCAGTGTGGGCTTGTCCCAGATTGTAAAGCAAGTACACACCTGACTCTGTGTTGAGGGGTTTCTCTGCACCACTTTTTCTTTCTTGCTTGTGTGTAGGGAGCTCTCACATGGAGCGGTTTTTGGTGCATTTTTTGATGCGTTTTTTTTGTGCAGAAATGTACAGCATTAACTGCTCTGCCTTTCTGCACAAAACCGCACCAAAAACACATCAAAAATGCACAGTGTAGTTTATTTTAGAAAGTGGCGATGTGCGAGAACAAGGGAAATTTTTAAGTGGATATTGTATGTGGGCTGGTGGGGGCTTTGTGCCAGGGCTGATTTTTATTCCTTGTTCGGCCCTGGTTCTGTGTCGCAGAGATGAACATTCTTTGGTCCGACATGTGTATATCAACTCAAGAACAAAAGCAAAAGACTTTGTGAAGATGCTGGCGGAAGCTGGTAAAATTGTGACATTATCCACATTGAAATGAGTTGTGTATCAACATGGGCTGAAAGGCCACTCTGCCAGGAAGAAGCCATTATTCCAAAAGAAACATATAAAAGCCAGATTAATGCTTTCAAATGTACACAGGAACAAAAACCTACATTATTGGAGACATGTCCTGTGGTCTGACAAAACTAAAATTGAACTGTTTGACCATAATGACCATCGTTATTTTTGGAGGAAAAAGGGAGAAGCTTGGAAACCTAAGAACACCATCCCAACTGTGAAACACGGGGGAGTTCCAAATGGACAATGACCCGAAGCATACTGCCAAACTGGTTTCAAAGTGGCTTAAGGAGAACCAAGTCAGTGTTCTGGAGTGGCCACCACAAAGCCCAGATCTCAATCCTATTGAAAATTTATGGGCAAAGCTGAAAAGGCAGGTGCGAGCAAGAGACCTCCAAACATGGCTCAATTACACCAGTTCTGTCAGGAGCAATGGGCCAAAATTCCTACCAACTATTGTGAGAAGCTTGTGGAAGGATCCAAAATGTTTTGACCTAAGTAACACAGTTTAAGGGCAACGCTACCAAATACTGATGAAATGTATGGAAACTTTTGACTTTGCAAAAAGTAATAACAATTCTCTCTCTCTCATTATTTGGGCTTTTGGCAAATATAAATAATTTTGGTTCCTAATTGACCTAAAACGGGGAAGGTTTATTCTGATTTCATGTCAGATAGTGAGAAAAACATGCGGATGTGTCTTTTTCTATAGTGTACAGTATGTAAACTTCTGGTTTCAACTTGTATAATACAGCTCTGCGTACACCCAGAAGGAAAAAGCCCTAAGATTGTTCAGTCAGTGGCTTCAGGACATAACCACTGATAAGAACAGATACTACACTTGATGTTAGTCAAAAGGACCAGAAACTGTTGCAGCTCACGTAGACCTCAAACGGCTGGCTCTAGTGCAGCATCTCAACAGTGTATACATACTAAATATAGATTGCACAAGGAAAAAGGAAGTGTATGCAATGAATGAATGAAAGACTTCCTTTTTCCCATCTGTAAAAATGCTGGTGATTGGTCACACAATTTTCCTGCCATCATCTGCAAAATTCAGATCTGGTCAAACTAACCTCTCCTGAATGCAAAGTGCAACACTACTGTTATCTAATGTTTTCCATGCTGCTGCTAAGTTCTGAGCGTGTACTAGAGAATGATGTGGGAGTACAAGGTTGGACTGGGGTGTTAGAGCCACCAGTAGAGTTGCTTCTTGGGGCGGATCTTACAGCTACCAGGCTCATGCCCTTTGCTTTTTTCTTCTCTTTCTCTGTCTTTTCCCTGAAAAGCAAACCCATGACTGCCATGACAAGGGGTCTACCATGCTCAGGGGGCCGCATGTCCCTGCATCCCTGTGGGCCAGTTCAAACCTATGGGGGTAGGATCTCCTCCTCCCTGCGTGCGGTGTATGGATGATATCAATGCAGCCGGTCCCCAACCCCTCTGGAACTGAATTCAAGAAAAACTGATGATTAAATACAAAGCTTGCACACTCGGCTATCTTCGGAAGCTCCCATAGAAGTGAATAAGGAGGACGGTCACAAACACCGCCAACCTCATTCACATGCATGGTCGACTCATAGCTAGCTGTAAGCGACCAATGGTTTTCACTTCATGGTAAAACCTCTTTAACGGACTTGATGGTTCAAAAGGTTTCTGTTATGCAAGACCTTCAGGACTAAGGCCAAGTCCCAAGGATGACATTTTGAAGCTTTCACAGAAATCTACCTGCTGCCTTGATAACTCTGGCAGTCAGGAATAACTAGCCAGTCTTTGGTTGATGACAGGGCCAAGAGCAAAAATGTATTCTTTCTAGACCTTTCAAAAGGAAATCCAATTTCTGATACATAATAACTTGGAGGAGGGAAGGGGTGGCCAGCTTGGAAGATTGCTGTAAGTTATGTAAAATTTGAGGATACACTGCAGGTTTTGAGTTCCCATATGCCCTGGAAGAGCACCCCACCCACATGGACTTATTTCTGTTAGTAGGACTTGAGGAGCATTCCGATTTCAAGAAAGAACTTTTCCTATGTTCTGGGGATATAACCACCAACGCTGGAAATCTAGAGTCTTTTAAAAGACAGATTTTCTTATCAAGTTTAGGACTGTTCTAGTATTATAAACTGGAGATGAGAGTAGTAAATCTGAGCCTCATGTGCCATTGAAAATGGAGATGGTTGACTGTATTAGAATTAAATTTACCAAGAGAACCAGATTGTTTCTTTTTGCCCTAAAGTAGAAAGATTTTTGAACTCTTGAATCCAGAAGCACGCCCACGAAAATCTGAGAGGGAACCAGAGATGATTATTCTTGATTTATGAGCCATTTTGAGATCTGTTGAGATCTAACAATAGGGTACAATGCTGGAGATGTATCAAGTAAGAGTGATAGTAGACCACTAGTTGGGGACATTTTTGTTACTCAGGATGAATAAGTACACTGCACAAAAAAATAATGGGAACACCAACATACTACATCCTAGATCTCAATGAATGAAATATTCCAGTATCAATTCTCTATTCATTACATAGTGAAATGTGTTGAGAACAATAAAACATAAAAATGATCAATGAAAATCAAAAATAATAACCCATGGAGGTCTGGATTTGGAATGATACTCAACATCAAAGTGAAAAAATCTAATTTCAGGCTCATCCAACTTCAGTGGAAATGTCTAAAGATAAGGAAATGAGGCTCAGTAGTGTAAGTGGCCTCCAAGTGCCTGTATGACCTCCCTACAACATCTGGACATGCTCCTGATGAGGCGGCGGCTTTTCTCCTGGGGGATCCCCTCCCAGACCTGGATTAAAGCATCAGTCAACTCCTGGACATTTTGTGGTGCAATGTGGCATTGGTGGATGGAACGAGACATGTGCTTGATTGGATGTGAGTCTGGGGAAAGGGCAGGCCAGTCCACAGCATCAATACCTTTATCATGCAGGAACTGCTGACATTTTCAGCCACATGAGGCCTAGCATTGTCATGCATCAGAAGGAACCCAGGGCCCATTGCATCTGCATATGGTCTCACAATTGGTCTGAGGATCTCATCCTAATAGCAGTCAGGGTACCTCTGGCTAACACATGTGCGGCTCGCTAAAGAAATCCCCCCACACCATTGTTGAAGAATATACAACAGCTACAGCTTATGTTAAAAGAACTTAAGTCATACAGACAGTAGGTGGCCTGAGTATGTATTAAGTGTTTTTTTGCTTATGCATTGCTATGCTAGTTCTTGTTACTGGTAACTGTTACGCATCTCTCTTTGTATCCTCCATGTTTTGTGATTCACATGTACAGCGTAATGGTAGCCGTGTAATCTCCAGTAAACATCTTAAATGGATTTACTTCACAACGGTCTGTATCCCTTTGCTCTACTCCAGATGGGCTGCAATCTGCAACAGGTTATGGGCCCAGGATGCAGAACACAAAGCAAGTGCCCAGAAACAGACAAGACAGCAGCAGATCCTGGTAAAAAGATCCTCATCTCCTGAAAACAAGTAAGAAAGGGGGTCTAACATAAAAAAGGAGAGGATCAGCAGAATGGCCAGCAGCTCAAGCTCAGACTGACAGTGTCCAAGCTGAACAATGAGAATTATCAGCTATGGAAGTTTAAATGGAAATGTTGTTATCCAGGGACGACTTGTGGGGGGTCATTACCACAGAGAGACCACAGATAAATTTAAACCAGGAATGGGACAAGAAGAACAGACAGGCCAGGGCCACCATAAGTCCGGGTTAGTGGAGGATGACCAGCAATTTCACATAAGACATGAGAATACAGCAAAGGGAATGTGGGATCATTACAAAAATTGCATGAAAGATCCATTTTAAAAACAGCAAGTTATTTCTGCTCAGAAAACTATACAGAATGAGACTTGGTACAGAAAAAGACATGCAAGAACATAAAAATTTGCAATGCTGGAAGTGGTTAAACACTGAGGACAGTGGGGAAGACATAAAAGACAGTCAGGGTAGCAGCCATATTGTTATGTAGTTTACCTGACTCATACTGCCACTGATCAATGCTCTGGAGACCAGACCCGAAGCAGACCTGACCCTAGAAATTGTAAAGACTCGGCAAAATAGATGAATTCCAAAGGAAAAAGGGAAAACTTGTGCATGAATTCACAGACACCGATGCGGGGAACAGCGCTTAAAGCTACAGACACACATTTCAGAAAAGGAAACCAGGCTGTTTTCAGATGCCACAAGCGGGGACATTAAAAAAGACGCACAATATGGAAGGCAGAAAGCAAAAACAAATTCCAAAAGGGACTAAACAAAAGGTCAAAGCCAACGGGAATGGTACATTCAAAGTGACAAAATGATCAAAAGTGGAAAGCTAGTGCATTGATTCAGGTGCAACAAGTCACATGACAAGCAATGGGGAAACTTCTTCAAAGGGCTAGACAAACTAAAAGAGAAATGATCTATCTTGCAGATGAAGCAGTATTAATTGCAGAAGGAACTGGTCATGGAATCTTACTGTGCCCAAGTAAAAATGGAGGCAGTTTAGCCAAAACCAATGCAGGATGTACTTTATGTTCCCAGCCTGGAAGGTGGACCTGTTTAATCCAAGGTGAGAGTGTGCTATCCTACATGGAAAGAAGGTAATAGCCAATGCCAAGATAAATGAGCACTTGTATAACCTCAAAACGGTGAAGGAACAGGTAAAACAATGCACACATGGACACAATGACTGTATACACATGTGGCACAGAAGATTAGCCACAGACATCCTGACAGCATACGGGAACTACAGAAAAGGAACCTGACAAAGGATCTTACGTTGTCCAGTTGCTCAAACACCATTAGGTGTGAATGTTGCATTAAACCAAAGCCACAAGGGCAACACTTCCCAAACAAGTGAGAACAGAGCCTCAAGACCACTTGAGATTATACACAGTGATTTGTGTGGTCCCATGAGATTAAGCACTCCAGCAGGAAACAGGAAATATAGTGACCTTCATAGATGACAAATTCAAGGTACACAGTTATTTACCTAATGAAAAACAAAGGTGAATTTTGGATAAGCTACAGGACTACATAACAAAGACAGGCACAAGTTTAAAAGGGAAAAACCTCTGATATGCGAAGTGATAATGGGGGTGAATTTACTGGAGAAAAAATTTGAGACCCTATCTGAATCAACGGGGGATAGAGAAACAAAAGACAGTACCCTACAACACCAGAGCAAAATGGGTAGCGAAAGGAAGAACAGAACCCTGATCGAAATGATCAGATGTATGCTAACGATTCTGGACTACATAGAAATATTGGGTGAACCCGCAATGACAGCTACTTACTTGCAAAACAGACGTTTCCTCTAAACATGGAGAAACCCCAAACGAACTATGGCATGGTGAGAAGCCAAAGGTAAAACACATAAGAGTGTTTGGTTTTGTAAAGATTCATTATACCCCAGAAGAGAAACGCACCAAACTCCCAAAACAGAGAAAGTGGAGATTTTGTGATACGGTGAATAACTGCAAGGGATATAGAATCCTGGACACTAAAACAGAAAGAGTTACTATTAGCAACAGTGTCACTTTTATTGAAGAATTAAAGGATGGTGTGATGAACTACACTAGAATCAAAAACAGAAGGGAAAAATTGCAGTGATCAAACGACCACTGCATTCCTCCGAACAAAAAATCGAAGTCAATACAAACTCAAATACCATGAGTGAGATAAACACAACCCACCCCAAATATAGAACCAAGGCGTTCAACTAGAAAACAAGGTAGAGCACCACGGTCTCTCATACAAGGAGTGCAGTTACGTCCATGAACCCGCACCCTGGGAAGAAATGTCTCCTCCCCGGACAGGGAAACCATAAATGGATAAAGGCAGCAGAGGAAGAAATAAAATCTCTGCGTGCACTAAAACGTGGGTGCTAACAAAAACTGCCGACAGGAAGAAAAGCTATTTGGCTGTAAATGGGCTTTTAAAGTTAAATACAATGCTGAAGGCACCATTGAAAGATATAAAGCAAGACTAGTTGCCAAGGGATACTCACAAAAATATGGAAAGACTACGAGGAGACATTCGCTCCAGGGTTAAACACGCCACTATCAGAACTTTACTCTCGGTAGCAGCTATCAATAAAATGCAGGTGAAACATTTTGATGTAAAAACGCTTTCCTGCATGGTGAATTAACAGAAGACATTTACATGGAACAACCACCAGGGTTCAAAGACGAGCAAAGACCAACCTAGTATGAAACTTCAGAAAAATATATAAGTCTAAAGCAGGCCGCCAGGCATGGAAAAATGAAATTAAATGAGGCCTTACCAATGAGGACTTTCAGCGGAGTAAGGCAGACCCCTGCCTGTACACGAAGAGATGACAGACAGATGGCTTTTTGTCTTATTTAAGTCGATGACTTTTAGTCTGTTTTGAGCGAGAAGGGGATGAACAAGGAATACTACAAACCTTGAATCAGAATTTTGAGACCAAAGATCTTGGAAACATAATAACACCTCGCATTCAGGTCGAGAGGGAGGAAAATGGAAGTTTTCTTCTAAATTTAGCAGCACAAAATACAGGAAATAATCGAGACTTTGGATTGGAAAAATGCAAAAACAGCAAAACTCCGATGGAAACCAACTATTTGAAAGAAAATGAACAATCAAGACAAATTGCTACCAAGCGATAACCAATACAGAAGGGCCATAGGAAAATTGCTGTATATTGCCACTGCTACAAGACCAGATATTGCAGCAGCCGTCGGAATTTATGCAGAAAAACCTCGATGCCAAATCAGCAGGATTGGAATAGTGTAAAGAGAGTCATAGCTATTTAAAGGAACTCTGCACTCTAAACTGAAGTTACCAACAAGTAACAATGTGACCTAATAGGGGAGTTGAGCTGATTGGGCCGGAACCCCGGGGGACAGAAAATCCACCAGTGGTTATCTGTTTTCTTGTTTCAGGTGGCGCTGTAATGCTCGGGGTAACACTCTCATCAACAAGGCAGAGTATGTTGCAGCAGCGCATGCAAGTTAAGAGGTCATCTGGCTAGGCAACATTGGTTTGACTTGGGTCAACAACAGTTGGAACCAACGAAGGTCTTTGAAGACAACCAAGGATGTCTTGCACTCGCACAGATGGAAAGAGTCAACCCAAGAACCAACATATTGATGTAAGTTTCATTTTCTGCGGGATCTTCAAGAACAGAATTCTGGATTACAGTACAGCCCAACTGAGGAAATGCTCGCGGATGTGTTCACGAAGCCTCTGAGTACAGACAGGCATTCTAGGCTCATGAAAAAGCTCAGCCTAAAGGACTAAGCCTTAGCTGTTTTAAAGGGGTGTTGAAGAATAAACAAAAAACTACAGCTTATGTTAAAAGAACTTAAGTCATACAGACAGTAGGTGGGCTGAGTTATGTATTAAGGTTTCTTTGCTTATGCATTGCTATGCTAGTTCTTGTTACTGTAACTGTTAAAGCATCTCTCTTGTATCCTCCATGTTTTGTGATTCACATGTACAGCACGTAATGGTAGCCGTGTATCTCCAGTAAACATCTTAAATGGATTTACTTCCACAACGGTCTGTATGCCTTTGCTTCTACTCCAGATAGCTGCCATCTGCAACAACCATTACTAACCCACTGCCAATCTGCTTATGCTAGAGGATTTTGCAGGCAGCAGAAAGTTCTCCATGGCATCTCCAGACTCTTTCACGTGCTCGGTGTGAACTTGCTCTCATCCATGAAGAACACAGTTCTCCAATGTCGAATCTGCCAATTCTGTCAAAATCTGTTCTCTGGAAAATGCCAATCGTCCTGCACGGTCTTGGGCTGTAAGCACAACACCGACTTGTGGATGTCAGGCCCTCATACCACCCTCATGGAGTCTGTTTCTGACAGTTTTAGCAGACACATGGAGATTAGTGGCTGCTGGAGGTCATTTTTCATGGCTTTTGCACTGCTCCTCCTGTTTCTCCATGCACAAAGGAGGAAATAGCAGCCCTGTTGCTGTGTTGTTGTCCTTCTATGTCCCCCTCCACATCTCCTGGTATCTGCTCCATGCTCTGGACACTGTACTGACACAGCTAACTTTGCCACAGCTTGCATTGATATGCCATCCTGGGTGAGCTGCACTACCTGAGCAACTTCTGTGGGTTGTAGATACTGCCTTGTGCTACCTCTAGGGGTGAGACAATGAGAAAATGCAAAAGTGACCAAAACAACAGCCAAAAAGGATGAGAACAGAGAAATGGTCCACGGTCACCACCTGCAGAACCACTCCTCCATAGGGGTTGTCTTGCTAATTGCCTTAAATTTTTTCTACCTGTTTTCTGTTCCATTTGCACAACAGCAGGAGAAATTGATTCACAATCAGTGTTGATTCATAATTGGACAGGTTGATTTCACTGAAGTGGAGTTACTTTGTGTTGTTTAAGTGTTCCCTTTATTTTTTTTAATAGTGTATATGATTGTTGGCTTCCTTTAACATAAAATAATTTGAAGAGAGAAGATCAATAGTGGGTTGCCTGTTTTTATCTTGAACTTTTTGTAAACTAACAGGGGTTGTCTCACTACAAAGATTGCTTTTTATGTTAAAGATCTTGCAAAAACAAGTCACTTTGCTATATATGACCATTAAAGGGGTTTTGCCAGGACGTGCCTTATCTGCTTAGAAGCTAATGTAAACAAGCCACAGAGCTGAGAGAGAGAGGAGAGACAGACAGCCAGAGCACAAGCTGCATAAGGGATCGTGTGAAATGTTCACTGAAATAATCAAACTACAACTTGTGGATTCTGTATACAAAAGACAACATATTTCTACCCGGTGCCTTGAAAACTTCTGCAGCTCCCTCTCATCAGATAAGAAGCTGTCTCTGCGCAAGCCTGGCCAGCAGCTCTTGTCAGGTCGAATCTAATAGAAGCTTTGAAGTAACTAAGGGCAGGTAAGGCAGCCTGTAGCTCTCTCAGGCTGCACTTTTTGTAATCACATATATTTAGAAAAGTGATTAAAAACCCATTTTGGTGGATCCCACGTCAACATTACATCGTGGCAAAACCCCTTTAACAGTGTCCTACCTATTCTGAGATATCCCCTCTTGTATTAGCTGCATCAGCTCCGCAGGTCACTATAGCTACAGACCTGTTTACTCTCTCCTGATTGGCTGCCAGCACTGTTTGCTATAGCTACAGACCTGGCTTCTACTGCTGCCTAGTAGAAGCCAGTAAACACACGCCTGAATTCAAAGTGAAACCAAGAAAACAGGACTAAGATAAGATGAATCAATGCAGTAAGACAACCCCTTTAAAACCTATTCCGGGGTTAAAAACAAAGAAAAAATTGTACAAGATGTTTGGTTTCTTGACATAAAAGTAAGTAGTGAAAGAAAAATGGTCTTCTTCTTCTGGAGGTAATGG
Source organism: Phyllomedusa bahiana (assembly GCA_025379985.1). NCBI lineage: Eukaryota > Metazoa > Chordata > Amphibia > Anura > Hylidae > Phyllomedusa > Phyllomedusa bahiana. The sequence goes on along the minus strand of JAODAL010009270.1, from coordinate 64,365 downwards.
AATAAAAACTTCCTTTCTTCTAAGGGATTCTACCTTTGACTCTGGTGAAGACTGGCCAGTGCTTGAAGGTTGAGTACCTGTGATGATAAAGCATGCTGGAGGAAGGATTCCAGTATTACACAATATTTTATGATTCTGAAAACCAAGGAGCGCATGTAAACTAGTGCAGACTAGACAGTCATACTTCTCAGTAGAAAAAACGATTATTCTCCAGTCCTTGTCTTGCTATGAATAAGGGTCTGCGGTACCCGAAATGCGTTAGCTGGAATGGCTAATTTTAATATATGACAATAAAATTATCTACATTTTAAATTGAAGACAAGGACTGGAGAATAATCGTTTTTTCTACATTGTCAGTATTGCCCTTTTGGATCCAATGGTTTCTTCTCCACGGTTCCTTGCAAGGATATACGCCCAATTTTGATTGCTGTGAAACCTTCAGAGAATGTATGGAGACCTGATGAGTGGTAGCGGACATTGTGCTTCTGTATACTTCTCAGTAGTTTAGTGCAGCATTTGTCAGTATGTATCCAAGTGTCTCGCAGCACTTTACAAATGTGTCCGGCGGCGAGACAAAAATGTGCGCCAAAAAAGTGTCGGAGACAAGTTTTGTCTTATACTCGCCCCTTTGAAAATGGCATGGATTAGTACTCCAATTTTGCAAAATAATAATCTGTCAATAGACATTCATAAATGTGTCTAATCTTATACATAATATATTGGTGCCGCACACCTTATGGAAGTCGGGTGCTCAGTGGAGAAGCCTGTTGGCTAAATATTCAATATGAAGAGAATCCACTGCACACCTTTGAATAGCTTTGACGTGAAATATTTATTGAACAATATAATATAATAGTAGATTAATCCCATGGTCTGACATTTTGGCCAGAAAGGCCTTTGTGGCTAGAGACCTGGAAGGTGGAAGCAGGAGAGAGCACTCTGCATACGAAGATTTAACTTCTTTGTTGAAATTGTTCAATAAATGTGCCTAATCTTATGAATTGGTGCAGACAAAACTGTCGAGGATATCAGAAGTTTGCCCGTTTATGGCACAAGACCTTTGAAAAATATGTCGGACAGAACCCATGATGGGTTTTTTTGTGTGCAAATCATGCCAGAAAACTGGCGCAGCGCGTTTCATACATGCCCCCCCAAGTGTCTTTGGGAAATCATTTACAAGGCAAAAAAAAAAAAATACCTGGGGCAACCTGCTTCCTACTTGTCACCTGGAACTATTGTGGGCTTGTTATTGACAGGATTTGTGGACTGGTCAGGTAAGAGCTTCTTAGATTTTTTTTTTCTACTAGAACGACAGTCTTTAAGTTCCAAGCTAAGGCTGGTTGAAGGTAACTGGATGCAGATGATCCTTTCTTCTGGTCTCAGGAGGTCGGGGAAGAGAGCTGACAGCCCGAGGAGATCCAGCAGTACCAACAGCGGGTCCAGGCCAGGGCTCCAGGTGGTTGGGGAAGCAAGCAGGCAGGCCTGGGTGATCCAATAGCACCTGCAGCGGGTCCCATACGGCCATGCCAGTGTGCACCTATGCTCATTTTTTCAAAAAAGTTTTTGGGATGTGCAAAACCAAATATTGTTGTCTAGATTGTCCGTATGGGGGAGTGTCCGCCTCCTTGTTGGTTTTTCGCACTCCACCCACCTTCACAGGTTTTAATCAATGCAGTGTACCTAGTAGCTGGAGCCTCACTACCAGAGGTATGGAGGTCTGAACAGGCCCCAAAGAGAGGTATCAATAGAGTAGGTTGCCACCTGCATTTGAGGTCCCCTTGCTAAATGGGAGGTGGGCTTAAGCAGTTTTGATCAAAAATGTGAACTAAGAACCTCAAAAATTTTTCATGGATCCTAAGTAGCAGAAATGCTTTTTCAAAAATTCCTATGTCCCCTTTGATAGTTTTTTAGTTAGTAGTGTGCTGCTGATATTGGAATGTGTATGTATATTGCTGCCACACCAGTGTGCACCTATGCTCATTTTTTCAAAAACGTTTTTGGGATGTGCAAAACCAAATATTGTTGTCTAGATCATCCAAGACTGCCCAAACCAAAAAAGGTCTTTTACATAAAAAATAGCGCATGACCATTTTTGTAAGCCTGCATGCACCTGACCAAGATTTTTATCACACCCTCCAAGGTGGTTAGACTCAATGGACTTGTGTCTTTGTCTCAACTTACCTACTATGTTTCTATGAATTGCATAAGGTGGATGACCTTCCAAAAATCCTAAAGGAATCAGCTATGAACCGTACAGTATTTTTAAAAGGGAATCTGTCACCAACGTTTTTTTTTTACTTATTAAAACAAACCTCTGATCCACATTTTTTTCCCTTTTTATTTTCTGATTTTAGATTTTTCAATTCAGTTGTCTGTATTTGATTATGGGAGCAGCCATCTTGCCTGCACTGCTTTAACAGCAGTCAGAGAGATGCTTTACAGCAGCTTCATGCACATAGGAGACTTAAGGCTGACTCAGTCCCACTGACTTCTATAGGAGTGTTTTGTGGGCTCGCTCTGTGACCTGGGAAGAAGTCTGTGTGCAGGGACGGGAGAGGGTGAACTGTGACTATCTCCTCTTGTGATTGGTGGATCCTGTGTTATCTATACACATTGGTGTCCCCCATCAGTGTAATTCTGCTTGTGCTGATAATGAGGAGACTGCTGAAAATCTCTCTCTACAGAACAGGAAGTGTTAGACTATTATCACCCCTAGTGGCCAAAGTGAAAACTGCAGGATTTAAGAATTATTAAAAAATAGTGAAAGTGATATGGAAAATTAAAAAAAAAAATCCTAAAAAATGTGTTTAACATAAAAACGTAAGTTAAACATTAAGTCATTTTTTGATGACGCATTCCATTTAAAGGTGGAAATGGAGGCGAGCTGAGCTTCTCAAAAGCTTTCTATGATCCTTCAACTGGTTAACCAAGATAAGAAATGGTCTGCTCACGCCTTAAACCTGCAGCTGAAAATTCCCAGGCTCGTTAAAAAAACAAAAAAACCTCGGACTTCTTGTCCATCAGGTCTCACAGGAAACCCATATCATTAACAGGTAGGAAGATTTGTAAAACACTTTGGTGATAGAGGTACATGTCCAAAGAGGTCATCAACCCTTAAGTAGATATTTCGTCCTTACTGCTCCAGCAATGGAAACTTTTCTTTTTGGCTTCTTCTATTCTTTACATACAATGAACGCAGCTTTTTGCCGTGTATAAGGAACAATCTTTTTTTATCCAGACACCAGACCTTCAAGTGACGTCTCAGGCTATGTCTAGCCAGTAAATGTTAAAATGCCATCCAAAATCAAGTTTTTGGATTTGCCGTCAGCCCCATCCATTCATTGTACGGCGGCAACAGCAAATTTGGGCAGAATATCCAACACGTTTTAAAAATCCGCTGTAGATTACAGCATGGATTTATTATTGCTATGCAGCACTGTGTCGGATTTTCAGCGGACTCTAAATACTGAATCCACCGAAAATCCACCGATACTACTGTGCTATGAATTTTACGCTCTGTGTTTCCTTACCTGCATGGCCTTCCTAACCTCCTTAAGTAATTGATCAGTCTCCCCAGGGCGGAAGACTGGTTTTCCTTATCTGATGTTAGCTCATCACTTTCTTCTTAAGTGCCAGATTCTAAAGGAGCAGTAACTGGCAAAGCAAAACAAGGGTAACCATTGTTTACGCATAGACTTGAGGGGACTACAAATTTTCTCTTAATTATGAATCTCATGGATTTCAAGAGTCAAGGAGACACTTTTGATAGAAGTAGGTCATTACATGAAGAACAAGTGGGTTTGTCATAGGATGGGGTAATTTATTCTTGCAGAATTTACACTACTTCGGGTTCTTTCTACATAAGAACTTTTTAGGGCCCTTATTTCCCTAAAACAAAGTATGTAAAATGGAAGCCTATATTCACAAAAAGAAATCAGAATTCACCATGGCTGGATTACTAGTATTTCTAGTGATTTCGTTAAAGGGGATGTTTCGCTTCTTCAGTTCGTGTGTTTCATTGTGTTCTCATATTCTCAGCTCTACAAATCCAGGGGCGTTTCTTCCCCTCCCAGCTGGGGGTTTCTTAACTGAAGTGGGATGACATCATCCCCCCTTCACTGTTTATGCTCGCTCTAGCCCCCACCCCCCTCTGAGTCCACATATCACTGTGTCTCTCCCTATGCAGTCTTATTTTGTAAGAGTTGTATGTTTACATACCACAGCCCTGCATTCAGACAGTGTACGAACTTGGAACACTGATCTCTTCTCTTCGTACAGCTGGAGGTTTGTTACAATTGAATCCAGTCTTCTTTAAACTCCTCCCGAGCAGCACAGATCTAACTGCTATGTTTACACACATTAGGGACCGACGCACAATTCTACTGTTTTCTGATTGTAGAAGCAGGTGCAGTGCCTCTGTGTTTCTTCTGGCTGTGCAGAGTGAAATACTCCTGGCCCCTTACTCTGAGTGAGAGAGGCAGCCTAATGCTCCTATGTTTAGGCACCAATGCACAATTCTGCTTTTTTCTGATTGTAAAAGCCCTGCAGTGTTATTGTTTTTGTTGGCTGTGCAGAGTGAAATGCTCCCAGCCCCTTATTCTGAGTGAGAGAGGCAGGAATGCTCGCTCCAGACAGGATGTAAATTAGTAGAGCCGTCAGCCAATGACATGAAAGGAGGAGGAATCTGACTGGCACTGGGGAACAGTGTTTACAGAAACAGAAGATAAGGGAGACTGTGAAAACAAGACAGCTTTGCTAATGACATCCAATTGCAAAGTTGCTTGTTTTCACACTGTCTCCTTATTCTGAAGACCATTTAATGAAATGATACAACCCCTTTAACTGCACCATATAGTGTATTGGGGAGCCAATGCTCTGTGGCATGGAAACAAAACACTTTTTTTTTTCCTCCAGAAGAGCGGGGGAGGGGGGGGGTCATTTATGGAGTTCAAAAAGCACAATAAATGACACATTATCTTCATTCTGTGGGTTGGTATGATTAGGGCAAAACCAAATTTACATTGTCTTATGTTTTACTTCTGTTAAAGGGGTTGTCTTACTATGAAGATCATAGTTGAAAATGTGGGGACCAAAAATCTAAGGATGTACGTCCTTGGTTACTATTGGCAAAGTGCTGCGGTTTTAGAGAACGGGCTTGTTTACATGTGCTTAGCAATGTGTTTGTTTACTGGTCAGGGAATCATTCTGTCCTGCCCAGGTCGTGCACATGCAAAGGAAAGGCAGTTAAGAGGAGGGGCAGGGATGTGTGTATTGGCAGGCAAGGAGGAGAAGCAGTGAAGAGGATACAATACACACAACCCCCCTGCATGTCCTCTCACTGCTTCTCCTCCTTGCCTGCCAATACACACATCCCTGCCCCTCCTCTTAACTGCCTTTCCTTTGCATGTGCACGACCTGGGCAGGACAGAATGCTTCCCTGACCAGTAAACAAACACCGTTGCTAAGCACATGTAAACCAGCCCGTTCTCTAAAACCGTAGCACTTTGCCAATAGTAACCAAGGACGTACATCCTTAGATTTTTGGTCCCCACATTTTCAACTATAATCTTCGTAGTGAGACAACCCCTTTAAATAAAATAAAAGAAAAAAGTTGCCTTCCATGGCCATTTTCTGCAGTGAATGGTTCGTCTTTTGGTGGATGAAGATTCATTTTTCATCGGTACTAGTTTGGATTGTTTGTGACTTTTTGCTCATTTTTTATTTTATGAGTCATTGGGAATTTATTTTTATATTGTTTCCTATGCAGTATAAATAAAATATTGTTAGATTAAACTTTTTGGGATGTAATGGTAACAACTATGGTAATTTTTTTGCATATTTATTATCCATAGGAATGTTTCTTTTAAAAAAATTTTTATTGTACTATGACCCCTTTGGAACCGCACCAATCTCAAGAACAGAGAAGAAGAGAAGAGAAGCTTGTGCATGACTCTCCATTCTGATCTATTGGAGGCGTACAACTGAACACACTGCTCACCTGAACTCAGAACTCCCATACAGCAGAATATAGAGTCGTGGGCAAGCCTGACCGGCTCTCCATTCTGAGCCAACACTTTCAGTGGTCCATTCCCAAGATCGGCGGACGTCCCAGAGGTGAGACCTGCACCTATCAGACTTCGGTGGCATATCCCATCGTTATGCCACCAAAATGCATTATTATCATCATCATCATCATTTATTTTGGAGTGCCCTTGATTCCCGGGCGCTGAACATTTCAGGCGGGTACATAAATAACATTGGTCAAACAATTACAAAGTGACAATAAGTGACTAACAACTGGTACAGATGGAGAGAGGTCCCTGCCCGTGAGGGCTTACAGTCTACAAGGAAGGTGGAAAGACACAGAAATTGAGAGGCAGACATGTTTGTGGGGTGGAGCAGTGCAACACGGTTAATGTTGGTTATAGGCAATCCTGAAGAGGTAGGTTTTCAGGATATGTTTGAGGCTAGCGAGAGATGGGGAGAGTCTGAGGTGTTGAGGTAGTGAGTTCCAAAGTGTGGGGGAAGCACGAGAGAAGTCTTGGAGACTGTTATGTGAGGAGGTGATAAGGAGAGCAGAGCTGGGAACACCCCTTTAAATGGATAAAAATAAGTTTTCCCAACAAAACAACTTACCCAATTTTTTTTGCTTTATAACCTGTTACCAGCAGACCAGGTAGCACGTTCAGTGTGACAGGTTTCCTTTAAAGAGCACCTATCACCTCCACAGAAACACACAAAAATTGATAGTAGATGAAATAAGACTTTTCTCAAATACATGTCATTTGCAAATCAGAGGATTTCCCTCAGTTTTACAGGGGAACAGGTTTTACTTTCACTTTGTAACTCAGGAGAATCTTATTCTGTTTTGATATACCAACTGCGCAGGGGGAGCTGAGGGCATAGCTGCTTGTACAGGGTGATCTGATTCTCTCACTACATACAGTACAACAGGCACAGCACACTGAGGACATAGTGTGAAGGCTTTACCTGTTGCTTCAGCCTCCTCCTCCATAGCACAAAGGCATCTATATCACACTACTGCTGGTGTGCACATGATGTAGAATTACAGGCTCCCCCCTGCACAGTGGACTCTCCCAGCTCAGAGGCAGGAGATTTGCTACATCTGTCAACATAGTCATACATCAAGCTGTTAGGTGCCAACCTGGTCCGACTTCAGAGCTGTCTTAAAGGGCCAGCACTTTAAAAAAAACAAAACAAAAAACAATTACAGGTGAAATGCTTTGATTTTCCTAATGAAGCATATCTGAGAAAGTGTTTGCATTTCAATCTTCTGTTACATCTCAGTGATGATGTGCGATTACTATTTCAGGGTAAGTGAAATCAACAAGAATCACAGATACACAAAAGGCCAATGGATATTTTCAATCCATCTCTGGATAAATATTACATAGGTTTTATTTAATACATACTGTTTTTTCTAACACACAGAGATACATTGATAACAGTATCATTTTATCTTCCTTCCATCCCAGGCATTACTGTAGGGAACTTCTATCACAAACATTGGGCCATTCAATTCTATTGTGAACATTAAAAATATATTTAAAAAAAACAAAAAAATGCCGATATTCTGGAGACATGGTAAACATTCAGTAAAAGAAAAACATAAAACAGCTCAACTGATCATTTGCAGGAAACTGGTGAAAAGACGAAGGCAGACAACATACATTTGGCGGTCGTGTACAAATAAGTTAACCGTTTCCCAGCCAGTGGTGCACATAGCAGGTCTCCGCTCCTCTGTGGCGATATCCTACCTGCTTATGTATCCAGACGGAATCAAAACTAAAATGAACTATGGCAAGAGAGGAGAATAATCACATTTCTTGAGCGGCAATGCATGGTGGGATGGGACGATTGCATGGCATGTGGGTATCATAGCAGCCTACAATGGATGGAATAAGCATGGCGGGTCAAGTCATCCACGCTGGAGTTTCTATGTGTGTAAATGTACGCCACTCCCTTTTCTAATAGTTTAGGCTGGTCCTCTTGATTAAATTATATGGAGGACACAGGTGGGAAGTGGTGTTTGCCAATGTTTGGGCTGCGTTTAGGGAGCCATATCAGGATACTGGCCGTCATAAGGGGCTTCTAAACACAAGGACATAAGAGGAGACAAATGGGCTATTCTTTCACACAGGGTAAGTGCAATATGACCGGGGGACGTGCAGTCTACTCTGGGGCATGATGGGAAGTGCTTCTCCTCCAGAAGATATTCACAGGCAGATGGCTGTGGAGAGAAAATCAGAACAACATTTTTAGCTTCCAAATTCCTTCCCGTTTCTAAGAAGTCACATTTGATCCAAATAGACCTGCCCCTAATAGCCCATGCAGAGCATGCCCATTACTCGCCCTTTGATGGCCTTTACACAGGCCTATATGTTAGGTCACCACCTAAGACAGGCATCCTCAAACTGCAGCCCTCCAGCTGTTGGGAAACTACAACTCCCATCATTACCACTGTTATAGATTATAACAAAGCAAGATAGGAGTTGTAGTTTCCCAACAGCTGGAGGGCCGCAGTTTGAGAATGCCGGACCTAAGACAACCTCCTCTAGATATCATCTGCAAGCTCTGTGGATTCCACCAATTTCCCCCCCATCCAATTGTTTCGTCTCCAGCGGAAATGGTCAGTGGAAGGGATCGGAAGCCACCTGCCTCCTACAGCCACTGGATAAACACCCAGTAAATGTGCACGTATACGGTTGGCCCGATGGTGGTTTAGCCGATAGCTAACTGAATTAAATCCACCACCAAGTAACACAACACTTGCCTCCAACAACTAATCTAATGATTCAGGCTCTCTCCAGACCTGAAAATAGACGAGCGGGGAGGGGAGGCCAAGACTCGGCTCACATTTTATGAGATGATTATTGTTTGAAGAATGCTACAGAGGGTGACTACTAAAAGAAAAAAAAAACTACAAGAAGATTAAAATAATTTAAAAAAGTATATTGTTAATTAAAATGGTAAACTGGTTTCTATCTTTGTATTGAAAAAAAGGCAACAGATTGTGTCTAAATGTTTTAAGCCTGTAAGGGGCTGTTTTACACGGCACAGGACAAATACCGGTCGGTTTGCAGAGAAAAGCCCTCCCCCTTCACTTAGGCATGTTCATATTCCTGCCGAAAACCGGACGGAAAAATGACCATGTTCTCAGTTTTTCAGACCGCCGGCGTTCTGAAAAACCGCCGGGCGGGAAATCCGTGCAGTGGGGACTGCTGCACAGATTTTCCATTAAGGTCCGTGTAAAAGTTTTGCAGCCGGTTTTCATAACAGAGAACCGGCTGAAAAACCGTGCCGTGGGGACATAGCCTTACTTTACGTGATAATAAAGTATCTCCATCTACTGTCTGCTATATGTAGTGTCATCATAGAGACTGCATGTGGATTTAAAAGGTTATATGATAGAGGAGAGAAGCTGAGCTCTGTGATATATAAGGTTATATGAAAGAGGAGAGGAGCTGAGCTCTGTGATATATAGGGTTATATGATAGAAGAGGAGAGGAGCTGAGCTCTGTGATATATAGGGTTATATATAGAGTAGAAGTGAGCTCTGTGTATATAGGTATATGCTAGAGGAGAGGAGCTGAGCTCTGTGATATATAGGGATATATGATAGAGGAGAGAAGCTGAGCTCTGTGATATATAGGGTTATATGATAGAGGAAAGAAGCTGAGCTCTGTGATTTATAGGGTTATACAGTGGTCAAAATAAGTAAGTATTTGATACACTGGCCATTTTTTCAAGTTTTCCCACCTACAAAGAATGGAGAAGTCTGTAACTGTACACTTCAACTGTGAGCGACTGAATCTAAAAAAAATTCACAAAATCACGTTGTATGATATGCAAATAATTAATTTGCATGACATAAGTATTTGATACAATAGAAAAACAGAACTTAATATTTGGTACAGAAACCTTTGTTTGCAATTACTGAAGTCAGATGTTTCCTGTAGTTCTTGACCAAGTTTGCACACACTGTAGCAGGGATTTTGGCCCTCTCCTCCCTACAGATCTTCTCCAGATATTTCAGGTTTCGGGGCTGTAGCTGGGCTACATCGAGTTTCAGCTCCCACCACAGATTTTCGATTGGGTCCAGGTCTGGAGACTGGCTAGGCCACTCTAGGACCTTGTTATGCTTCTTACAGAGTCACTCCTTAGTTCCCCTGGCTGTGTGTTTCGTGGCTTTGCCCTGCTGGAAAACCCAGCCACGACCCATCTTCAATGCTCTTACTGAGGGATGGAGGTTTTGGGCCAAAATCTCGCAATACATGGCCCCATCCATCCTCTCTTCAATACGTTGAAATCGTCCTGTCCCCTTTGCAGAAAAGCACCCCCAAAGTATGATGCTCCCGTCCCCATACTTTACGGTCGGGACGGTGTTCTTGGTGTTGTACTCATCCTTCTTCTTCCTCCAAACACGGTGAGTGGAGCCGATACTAAAAAGTTCTATTTTGTTCCCATCTGACCACATGACCTTCTCCCGCCTCTTCTGGATCATCCAGATGGTCAATGGCCAACTTCAAACGGGCCTGGACATATGCTTACTTTAGGGGGGTGCTTTTCTGCACAAGGCACAGGACGACTGCACCACAATGAAGGGAGGATGGATGGGGTCATGTATCATGACACTTTGGCCAACAACCTCCTTCCCTCAGTAAAAGCAGTAAAGATGGGTCATGGCTGGTTCTTCCAGCAGGACAATGACCCGAAACGCACAACCAGGCCAACTAAGGAGCGGCTCCATAAGAAGAATTTCAAGGACCTGAAGAGGCCTAGTTAATCTCCAGCCCTGAACCCAATCTAAAATCTTTGGAGGGCGCTGAAACTCAATGGAGCCCAGCGACAGCCCCAAAACATCTAGCGAACATCTGTATGGAGGAGAGGGCCGAAACCCCTGCTGCAGTGTGTGCAACCTTGTTCAAGAACTACAGGAAACATCTGACCTCCAAGTGCAAAAAAAAAAAAAAAAAAAGGTTTCTGTACCAAATATTAAGTTCTGCTTTTCTATTGTATCTAATACTTATTTCATGCAATAAAATGCTATTTATTTAAAAACTAGTTAAAAATTAACTGTCGCTCACAGTTGAAGTGCACCTACGACAAAAAGTACAGACCTCTCCATTCTCTGAGGTGGGAAAACTTGCAAAATCGCCAGTGTATTAAATACTTATTTTCCCCACTGTATGTATGTATGTATGTATGTATCTATCTAAATCTAGCAGTGGGACGTGACGTAGGATTCAAGATGATGCTCGCTCGCTCCCTCCCCTAAACGCTGACTGCGTACTGCGGGGAAAGTAGAGAGCCCACAAGGGCTGGCTACGACTCACGGACCTTGAGTTCAACTTATGTGATTTATAGCGTGTGTGTAAGTATATATGCTGTATGTGTGTTAGGAAACGGTCTTACAGGTCCAACTGCCCTTTAAGTGTAACCACAATGATGCTGTGGCACTTGGTGGAAATGAGCGACACCTCTAAATGTATTTCATTTACCTTTCTCACTAACAGCTGCACTGCTGTCTGTTCTGTAACTGTGTACCATGGGGGTGCTTAGCATGCCGCGGTGAGGCTTCACCATATTGGATCCCAGATCCCATCCTCTCAGGATCCAGCTCTCCTACATAACAGAAGACGACAAAACTTGTAACCAGTTAAATCAAATATAAAAAAGCATAAACTCCGACGCTTGCTTTCACATTGTAATCGTTACACTGTGTGGCATGTAGAGAATTACAATTAAAAGTGTATTCCTATCTCATTGATTAGCTTTAAACATGTAGGAATTCTTCAAGCTAAGTAACCATTCTGACCCAATACGTTTCTTGTAAAAACAGTCCTTCAAGGTTATGTCCAGCACCTTATAAAAGAAACACACTTATTCCATCATGATACAAATTATTCTTATGCATCACACAAAAAAAACAGAAGACAAATGTGAAACAGCTTAAGCCATTCAGAGCGATACCTGCATCAAATACATTTCTGTTTTGATTTAGCTTTATTTAAAATTTTGCTTGATTTCAAAGATACAGCAGGTTACCTATCCTGCTTGTTTACGGATGGTTTCCTAGATTCCTGAACACTTCTATGCTCTAGCAGTGGTGGCCAGGCTGGGGACATCGCTCCCTGCTTTGTCTCATTAGCCGGAGGGGGCTGGGCAGCAGGGTTCACAAAAGCACTCATCTCAGTCTTGTCACTGACACCCACAGTGAAAACTGTGAGGACAGAAGAGGAGGAAGCTGCAGTAGCCGGTGTATAGCACCGTACACTGTCCTAATGCTACTATGAGTAGTTTCCAAATCAGGGCTGTGGAGTCGGCAAACCAAAGCCCCGACTCCTCAATTTCCCAAACCTCCGACTCCCGACTCCCTCATACACGGCGCATGTTTAAGTGATAACTTTACTGTAGTAAATTGGTAACATCCGGCTGTTGATCACCTTATGATACAATAATCAAGCTATTTAGGTTGAACATACACTGAAAAGCAAAAAGGTAACAATGTTTTGATCTTTTGAACACTTGTGGGTAGAGTTGAAGAAAAAGCTGTATTTGTATCCAAGTCTGCACCAACATTGGGAATGTGTAGAAGAGACCTGGGATCAGATTTTGGTCAAAATGTGCTTGAATCTGATCCAGAGCCCAGAAGGATTCAGGCAGTATTGAAAACCAAAAGGTGGATTTCCCAAATACTAACAAAATAATACAAATTAACTATTTGATTTTTAGGAGCAAAATAATAACAATGCAGTTACAGGAAAGAATCTGCAGAACTAAGCAGATGCTAAATACTTGCAAGTCACATTTATGTATAAGATAGGTAAGATGACTGTATATAAAATTACAGTAGCCTCATGTACAAAGCTGTAGTGGATGGTGAGAGATGGAGCCTGAAAGTGACAAGTTCAAAACATTGTTACCATTTTGCTTGTCAGTGTAAATATATTTATTGGATATGACTTTAGGACACAAAAAAATTGTAAATATGCAAAACACTGCAGGAACATTTGTGGAGTCTCTGAATTTGTTCTGAGAAATAGTATTGCCTCCATCAGATCCTGCATACATGACCTCACATCTGATCTCATTATTTCCCGGCTAGAGAACGGCCTCTCTACACTCACTTGGGTGGGGGGAAAGCGGTGACCACAGATTCAACATCTCTAAGGGCGCGTTCTCACGGCACATGACAAATACCGGTCGGTTTGCTCACGGCCTCGAGGGGGATGGGGGGACTTTTCTCCGCGATGAGCGGAGAAAGCCCTCCCCCTCCACATTGAGAAGCACAGATTCCGTCCGGAAACCGGACAGAAGATTGTGCTTCCACAATATCTTGCGGCCAGACCGCGGGCGGCAAAACCACCGGGCGGAAAACCCGTGCAGTGGGGACTGCTGCACGGATTTTCCATACAGCACAATTGTGCTCATTTTCGGCTGGTTTTTCAGGTGGTCTTAAAAACCGCAAACCGGCTGAAAAACCGGACGAAAACCCGTGCAGTGGGGACATGCCCGCACAATGTCAGGGTATAAAGGAATTGCCTCAGCCACAGTCAGTTTTGATGAATGGTTGGACTCTTCTGCTTCTTTGAAAGCAGGTGAAACATTTTGCTGAAATCTGTTTGCCCTGGGAGCAGAATCTTTTGCCCTGGGGCAGCGCTTTGCCTGCTCCAGGTCCTGCTCCTAATGTGATGAGGCTGAAGAGATAGGAGCAGTAGTACTGGCCGGACCCAATTCCGCTTGCTCTTCGCACTGCATCGAACTAACTGGACCAACTTATTATATATTTTGGGAGTCGGTCCATTTTATGACGACTCCGACTCCACAGCAGAATCATGGGCTTGCACTTTCAGGCCAGTAGCATGATGATGTCTGCACAATGCTGCTGTTCTGAACTGTCCATCACCAGAGACTGTACTGCCAATGGAGAATGGAGGCACAGCAGGAAGTAACAGACAGTGTAGCAAAGGAGTGGCTGAGTGACATGCTGAAATGGGAAATCTCTCGGTCAAGTACCATCTCTTCAGGTCTTACACGAAGCAGTGAACAAAAATAAGTTAGCCAGCTCACCTTTTATACAGATGTACTTTGCACGGAAAACACATCTCATATTGATGCGATCGTCATTATACAAAAAAGGAATTTATCCAGCAGAATGTAGATGTAGAATAAAACAATCCAGATTTATTAAATCCAATTAAAAAAACATAGCGGGACAATCCAGCAGAAGTCAGGGATGAGATGCATAGTGTGGTTCGGGCATCACCTCCTGTCCTGGCGCCAGTCGAGGGTGTGGTTTGCATTCAGGCATGCACCTTGTGTTTTCAGGTGCATTCCATTAGGTAAGCATGCACAAGGTATTTAAAGATGGTGCTAACGCAGTCTGTCTGTTATGGCTAAGGGCCCATGGCCTGAAACGCGTAAACTCTGACTTCTGCTGGATTGTCCTGCTAAATTTTTTAATTGGATTGTTTTATTTCTACACTATCTACACTTTGCTAGATAAATTCCTTTTCTGTATACTTACACAAAGCAAAAACACAATGTCCCAGCTTTCCCAAGTGTTCCTCTAAAGGTTCTGACGAAATTAACCCTATACAGATCTGTAAACCCCTGAAGGGCCACCACTCAAAATGCCATTACTTACCTTACTTTATCTGAAATAGACAAAGTAAGCCATCCCACAGAGCGTGCCTCACTCCTGAATTCTGTGTACTCTCTCTCCTTTGCTACGTACATCCTCCAGTGGCCTAACTAGAACTTATTGGGCCTCATTTACGAAAGCTGTCTAAGTGGAAGACTGTCCGCGTTGCCCATAGCAACCAATGCCAGCTCAGCTTTCATTTCTTTTACTGCTCTGGAAAAAATAAAAGCTTAGCTCTGATTGGTTGCTATGAGCTCTGATCAGTTGCTATGGGCAACAAGGACAGTCTTAGGCCCCGTTCACACGACGGGTTTGGCCGCGGCTTTCGCCGCGGTTCCCGCGGCTAATCCTCGTCTGGCCCTCGCCGCAAACTCGTGTCTCCCGACGCGGGTTTGCGGTGCGGGCGCTGGGCGTGGTCTCGGCGCAGGTGGGGCGTGGCTTGCGGAGAGGGTTTGCCCCCATGCAACTTAATAGGCAGGGGGCAAGCCGCGCCGCACCAGGAGAGTTCTCACACACGTGCGGCAAGGCCGCGGCCCCAAAGCCGCGGCCAAACCCGCGGCGTGTGAATATTAACGCGGTTTCCAATAGGAAACCATGTTAATAAACTAGGCGCGATTTGGCCACGGAAGCCGCGTCGGAACCCGCGGCCATAAGCGCGGCCAAATCCGTCGTGTGAACATGCCCTTACTGCTAGACACTTTTCATAAATGAGGCCCGATGTGTTTAGCCAGAACTAGTGAAGCTACATAATAAAATGCTGAACAAATCACACTGAAGCCAATTGCTGTGTAACGATATGTAGGAGAAACTTCCATGAAAACAGTTCACTAAAACTTAAAGGAAATTTCCAGAATTTCAAGGGGTTTTCCAAGACATTTCCCAGGTTTTTAGAAGTCTTGGAAAACCCCTTTAATCATTAAAGGCCTATCCCCAAGGTTATGTCTATGCAGCACTAGCTCATGGTCAGATTTTCCGAAAATCCAACTGTACCCAGTGCTGTCGATCTCAATAGAAAATCTTTGCTGTAGTCTACACAGCATGGATTTTCTACTGTAGGTTTTGTAAACTGTCGGCCGTCCGGTGGAAGAGGGAACAAGTTCTGTCACCAGATTCCCGTCGGATTCCAGCAGGCTCAATGTACGTGGAAATCCGGAAACCGACCGCAGCTTCAAGTGCCAAAAACCGCAGTTCGGTGAAGCTAAAATACCATTGGATTTTCTGATATGTCTGTTTTAGAAAATCCTTGTGTTCCCTGTGATATAACAATCCTGGAGCATCGTCTCTTATATCTCTGTGTTGTGCTGTTCCTCTGTTATTCCTCCTAGAAATGTATCACTGAATCCGTCAGATGGGTGTTACCTATCGAGGGTGGGGCGGGTCCCTGAACAGTCTGTCAGTACTGAGTGGATATCACCACTGTGTGTTGCCCTGACAGCAGCCTGTGTCACTGATACAGGGTGTAATCTATTAGTATACAGGAGTATGCTAATACATTACTAAGTGTAAAAAAAAAGAAAAAAAGTGTACAATAATTATCCTTTAATGGGAATAAAAAAAAAAGTAAAAAACAAAAGGCATAGAATAAATAAAAAATATTAAAATAATGATTGTGCACACATTACACACACACAAAAAAAAAACTACACATATTAGGTATCCACACGACCATTAGAACCTGTAGAACTAATCTAACAGGTTAGTTAGTGTAAAATATGAATGGTAAAAAAATAATTGCAAAAAAAATGCAGGAATACGCTTTATGTTCACGCTGCAGAAAGTCTTAAAAAAAATAAATAAATCTGCAGTAGTTTATATGTAAACTCAAACTATGCCCCCAAAAACACAAATTCTCCTGCATAAAGCAAGGCCTCATACAACTGCGTAATATAAAAAAAAAAAAAGTTATGAATGTTGAGACGCAGCCAGAGAGGCAAAAAGTAAAAAATGTAGCTGGTCATTAAAGGGGTTGTCTCGCTACAAGGATTGCTTTTTATGTTAAATATCTTGCAAAAACAAGTTACTTTGCAATATGTGTCCATTAACAGTGTCCTACCTATTCCTAGATATCCCCTCTTGTATGGGCTGCATCAGCTCCTTAGGTCGCTATAGCTACAGACCTGGCTTCTACTGCAGCCTAATAGAAGCCAGTAAACACGCCCCTGAATTCAAAGTGAAACCTAGAAAACAGGACTGAGGTGAGAAGAATCAATGTAGTGAGACAACCCCTTTAAGGCCTTTTCAGGTCTGGTGTTTAAGGGGTTAAGTTGCATGCAGGCAAGAGTGCTGCTGGGAGTGAGAGCTAATAGGTGATTTGACATCTAATGTTCATAACTCAGGAAAACGGGTGCGGGCTATGTGTTACTTGGGCTACTTAAAAAACAATGTAGTGTAGGTAAGGTCTACTTTCTGTAATCAGATGTAAGTGGCAATTTGCCATTAGTAAAGAAGTAATATAACAGTGAAATCTACAAGTTCAGTATCTCACAAAAGGGAGTACACCCTTTATATTTTTGTAAATATTGTATTATATCTTTTCATGGGATAACTCTAAAGATAGGATCATTTGATACAATGTAAAGTAGTCAGTGTCCAGCTTGTATAACAGTGTAATGTTCACACGGCTTATTTCGCCGCGGCGTACTGCGCTTAATCCGCAGGGAAATGCGCCCCATAATTACGATAATACACAGTTTTCATAGAGAACTATGGATCACGCTTCCTCTCCCCGCTGGTACAATATGATCGTATTGTACACGCGGGGAGATAAGTGACATGTCTATGGTCTCTCCCCCCCCCCCCCCTCCCGTGCCTCTGGAGTACCCGCCGATCAGCGCGAGCTCCCGAAACACACGATGTACTGCGGCGCGTACTGTATGCGCCCCAGTACATCGGGTGAACATACCCTGAATCTGGTAACTCAACACACAGTCATCAATGTCTAAAACCGCTGACAACAAAAGTGAGTACACCCCTATGGGTGAATTCACACAGCGTATTGCGGATACGCCCGCTGTGGGAACATTGCTCTGGCCCCCATTCACCTCCCTTTTCCCCGGTGAGTAAGCATTAGGAAGAAGTGACATGTCACCTCTTTTGCCAGGCACACAGTAGGTGCTGGGGAATATACATTAAAATCATAGCACTCAATAATTGCTATGATTTTACCATAATTGTGGGCCGTAATTCGGGCACATTGCAGCGCCATTTTGCCCCGAAGTACAGCCCTCAATGACGTCATGTGTGCATACCCTAAGAAATAATCCAATATTTACAAAAAAAAGTGAGGGGTGTACTTACTTTTGTGAGGTACACCTCCCTGTATGAACATACACCGCACTCCAAAAATAGTAACATGAGTTTTCTGGATTAACAGGATTAGGAGGACATGGCCCCGGTGACTGACGTCACTCAAAACTCCAGGGGAAGAGGAGCAGGGCTTTATGGATTAAATACCTTGTCACGCAGATATCCCAGAACCAGAAATCCAAGTGGTCTGCAGACCACTTGTGATGTTTACACCAGATCAAAGGTGTATATTACTCTACTGGAGGCGAATAGACCCTGTGCGTGGTTGTGTATGGCAAACCGTGCAGGAATGAAGCAGTCTGTACACTCATATGAGGAAGGACATCCAGCTTGTTATTAGTCTAATGCTTTGTCATGAAGACACTTAAAGGGGCGCTCCCACAAAGGAACATCCGCGTAACAGCTCGTAGCGAGCTAGGAGCCAACTGTGTTACAGAGTGAGGAGGTCAGCAACTGTGGCCGTCCACCCCATCCATTTCTACGGGAACTCCGAATATAGTCAAGCACACCCACTTGGCTATAAATGGAACTCCCATAGAGATAGGGGCGCCGCTCTCCTCATTCTGTAAAGTAAGGGTTTGTTCACACAACCTAATTCATGCCTGTTTTAAGACCTGTTTTGTGCAGAAATACGCCCTAAAATGAGCCTCAAACAATGTTCTATGCAGCTCTCATTTAAGTCTAACGTAAAATACAAGCCATCATTCACATGATGCGCATTTTACAAGTGTGTTTGCGACGCGTGCTTAGGGACAACTTCACTCGAGTAAATTTAAGTGCACTGTTAATTCTAGTGGGGATTAATTGAGCAAGATCCCCATTGAAATAATGGGGGAGCGCATTTTGGAGCATAAACTGCTCAAAATACACTACACACTGCAAAAAATACAACTTACACTTCAAAATGACAGACCCTTAAAAGAGAATTTTTGGGTGACAAACAGATCTTCATTCAGTTGTTACCACTGAGGAGACATTCGTGTTAGGTAGCCACCTTAAAGGGGTTGTGTCACTACAAGGATTGCTGCTTTTTATGTTAAAAGATCTTGTAAAAACAAGTCACTTTGTAATATGTGTCCATTAACAGTGTCCTACTTATTCTGAGATATCCCCTCTTGTATGGGCTGCATCAAGTCGCTCTAGCTACAGACCTGTTCAATCTCTCCTGAGAGGCTGCCAGCACTGGTTGCTATAGCTACAGACCTGGCTTCTACTGCAGCCTAGTGGAAGCCAGTAAACACGCCCCTGAATTCAAACTGAAACCAAGAAAACAGGACTGAGGTAAGATGAATCAATGCAGTTAGACAACCCCTTTAACTCTTTCCTGGCTGCAATGAAAGCATGCACTGTTGGAATAGACAAAAGTATATTCCTTTTGAAACAGTGAAAAAAAAAAAAAAGTATGTTGCTGGCAGACGCCTCTGGTTCCAAATACTTCATGGAGGCATAAGGCAGATCTTTGTGGCCAAAACCCAGATGTCAGGGAAGAGTCAGCAATTGACCCAAATTCACTTTAAACGGTTCCCCAAAATTGATGCAATCTGCTGACACGTATCTGTAGCGCTTCTCTAGCTTTAGTAAAGCACAGACAGTTAAAGACTCTTTGATACTATTCTTGACTTTTACTAAAACGCCCCTCTGTGTCACTGAATCACTCCTGCAGTTAATGGAGAAAAGTCTGCAATGAACCAAACATCCTTAAAGGGAAACGGTCACACTGAACATACCATCAGATCTGCAGGTAGCATGTTATAGAGCTGGAGGAGCTGAGCAGATTGATATATCGTTCTGTAGGGATTTAAATTCCTGCTTTTCTGAGTTAAGGAGTCCAGTGGGCGGTCTTATCAGTGACTGACCGCTATCTCTGACGCCTTCCTTGTAGGAGTGTGCATGCAATCACTAATAATATCGTCTACTGGACTCCTTAACTACCGCCCGCCGCCTTTTGGCGTTGGACGGTGCAGGTCGTTCGTCTGTGGCGACGTCTTTTGGCGTCACTGCAGACATTGGGGTTTTGCGGCTTCTAGTGCCGCAGCTGCGCTAGGAACAGAGCTGTACTTCACAGCCCTGTTCTCAGTGCAGTCTCTGCAAGCGCCGAAAAGAGAGGGAAACCTCCGCTCCCTGGCGCTGAACCCTTAGATTTCCGTTTTCAGTGACCACAGCATAATCAAGGGGCTTTCCCCTGCTCTTTCGGGTGATCGGGACTCAGGTGACCCAACAGAGCCCGGGGAACGGCTGCACAGTCAGCCATGGGGAACTAGAGTAGCCCCAGGACTGTCTGTGTAACAAGCCAGCGATCAGGGCACATTGTCTGCTGCCCTGATCACTGCCTGTGTCAAACTGACACAGATTATAAAGCATTAGCATATATGAATATGCTAATACATTACTAAGTGTAACAAAAAAAAAAAAGTTAAAAAGTTATCCCTTCATGGAATTTAAAAAAAAAAAAAAGGAAAAAAAAACGCCATAAAAACATGTAGAAAAAAATAAAAAATATTTAATAAAAAATAATTGTGCATACATTACACACAAAAAAAACCCCACAAAAACTACACATATTAGGTATCCTCACGACCATAATAATCTGCTGAATTAATCTAACAAGTTAAGTGTGAAAAGTGAATGGTGTAAAAGAGGATTAGAAAAAAACAAGAAAAGTGAAAAAAAGTAAAAAAAAAAATCTGCAATAAATTCTAAATGAACTTAAGTTATTCCCCCCAAAAAGTACAACTTGCTCCGAATAAAGCAAGGCCTCATACAACTGCATCACTGCAAAAATAAAAAAAAGTCACGACTGTTGAAACGCAAGGAGGCAAAACTAAAAAAAAAAAAAAAAGTGCTGGTCATTAACTACTTTTCAGATGTTCAGCTTAAGGGGTTAAAACATAAAAAGAAAGGATTTAAATCAACAAAATATGAGTTCTTTTTCTAGGTCTCCCCATTCATTAGCTATCAGTATTGTCAGCTTCAGCACCAATATGCAAACGAACTCCTGGACTGTCAAGTGGGTGGTCCCCACCACTCAGCTATGACTGGGAAGAGCACTCAGATTCACCTTCCTGGGCAGTGGTGACTGCTTTACTGACAAGCAATGCGATAAGCATAGTGGCGACAGATACCTTCATGTTCCATAAGGTTATTGCATAGGCTATCCGGGAAGCAGTCACCATTGCTCAGGGGAGTGAACCCAAGAGATATTTATGTTCAGAACCGAGCGGTGGAGACCACCCACTTGACAAGTTCATCAACAGTTTGGTCAGGGAAGCAGTCATCCCCGGTCAGGGGCATAAAGCTGTTTGCGCTTCCAATTCAAGTTCATGACCCCCTGAGCAGTGGTGATCACCCTCTTGACTGTCCATAAGCTTATTTTATATACCTGTCAGGGAAGCTGTCAAAACAGATTAGGGGGGTGTGAAACGTAGAGCTCTCCCTGTCAGAATTGAGCGGTGGAGACATTGACACTTGACAGTCTAGAAGCAGTGGAGCAGCAGCTATTAGCTGTATGCTGCAGGCTCAATTTGTTGGAAAGAGGATTAATCACACATTAACAAACTCTTCACCTTAAAGGGGTTTTCTCACCATGCGGTTTCACAGCCACAGCCAGCTTTACAATCACACTTGCTGTTCAGGTTGTGGGCGAGTCTATAGCAGTGATTGACACATCAGCTCTGCTGTTCCCATTCCTGTTACACTGACAATGAGATTAATAACGTATAGTACTCAGGCTGCAGGGCTCTACAGAGTGTTTACTTAGCTAAATGAGAGGCTTTCAAAATCGGTTACTAGAGATAAGACTAGGCAGAAGGTGACTCACCATGGTCAACGGCAGCTTAGAGTAATGAGAGATAACAGAGAAAAGGGAGAGGTGGGATAGAGGTGATCGGTAACCAGAGAAACTCGTGTGCTCTAAGACTGACCAACGAAAAATTAACAAAGCAATGTATTTAGAAAAAGTTTTCAATTAACTTTCCCTACATGTTGAAAGCTAATCATTGTAGTGAGAAACCCCTTTATGACAATTGTTAGATGACCTAATAACACTCTAAATTAAAGGGCCTAAACCATGACCCTTTAAATCTGTACAAAGCTGTAACTTTCTATTGCCTGTAAAGCTCTCACATACCTGAATCTATTTTATTCAGTATCGTCCTGGCACACTTTAGGAACGCCTCCTCCACATTCTCTCCAGTCAGTGCACTTGTTTCCATGAACATCAATTCTGCAAGGAATATAAAAATTAACAAAAAAAACCCCCAAAAAAACCTTTTAGGCAATGTTCACACGGCTTATTGCCGGCGTAATTGCGGGGCCGGATTTCGCCCCGCAATTACACTGGCAGCCGTGCAGGGGGGGCTGAGCAGGGGGCCGGCGGCTAGCAGGCCCCATAGACACTCATTCACGGCGCGTCCGCGCCGTAAATAATGTGCATATCACTTTCTCCCCCCGCGGCGGATTCGCCGAGCGGGGAAAGGAGACGGAATCCACAGTTCTCTATGAGAGCAGTGGATTACCGTAATGACTGGGACGGATTGGCGCCGTACTGCAGGGCAAATCCAGCGCGCAGTGCGGCTCCAATCCGCGCCCAAATAAGCCGTGTGAACGAGGCCTTAAAATGGAGGAGTTCAGTTTTGGACAGGAAAAGATCATAAACCTACAGTCCCAAGATTACAAACAAGACAGGTTCTGTACTCTTGTTCTTAAGATGAATTTGTATGCAAGTTGGAGCAAACACATTTCTAAGCTTTGGATAGTATAGGGAAGGGATTAACACCCCTGCAATGTTACTTTTGCTCTATTTGCCCCTATTCAGAAGATCTTGCCTCACCTTCAGTCCCTCTGGTGCAGCACATGTTGGTTATGCGAGTCTGGGGGAGGGTCAGTGGGAGGATTTTGATTCCTGTATAAGGCTTTAGTAAATGCATGGCACACCTCATAATGAATTCATGGAAGGTATATTGTTTATTTACAGCAAACATATAGATGAACAGGTATAGGAACTCTTCAGGGTGCAGCCATCAAGTGAGATGCTGCAAATGGCGATACAAGACCAGGTATACATGGAATATTTTGGCTATGTAGGTCTTCTTCCTGTCACATCAGGAGGAAGAGTGTGGTGGCAAATGTGCAGTCTAAGGCTAGGTTCACACGGCTTATTTGCATGGCGTAATTACGCCCTGCAATTACGGCGTGTGGCCAGAGGCGGGAGCGGGGGGCCGGCACTTCGCCAGCCCATTGACTTGCATTGCCAGCGGCGCGTATACGCCGCTAGTAATTCACATGTCACTTATCTCCCCCTTCGGCGTATTCGCTGAGCAGGGAGAGGAGACGTAATCCATAGTTCTCTATGAGAATTGTGGATTACCGTAATGACTGGGACATATTCCAGACATAATTTGCGCACTCCGGCGCGTAATTACGGACTGAAATACGTCCTATTTTAAGCTGTGTGAACATAGCCTAAGGCATGCAACACCTCTGAAGGGGTGTGGGAGAGCCAAGGCGTCTGCGGCTAAAGTAAATGGGGTGTGACTCATGCTCTGAGGTCTCACCCAACAATAGCCTCCATTCTTAAGGCGAGTTCTCACCATATGGTTTCACATAGCCTGCTCTTCCCAGCCAGCTTCAGACTCATACTTCCTGGTGAGGCTGTGGGCGGGTCTACAGCAGTGACTGGCATATCAGCTCAGCTATTCCTAGCTGAGTCTGTTAGAGGGACATCGGTAATGGAAGGTTTTTAACTGCAGGACAGAAAGCTACAGTGGTCTGAAAGGTTAGAGGTTGTAAGTAATAAAGATAAACAAGCTCCTGTGACCTCACCGTTCACCATCACAACCATGTCAGTATCCTAGGGAAGCTTGTGTACACAAGCAGGAGATGAGAACTGCTCTAGTTCTGAAGGGAAGCTACTTGGTAATAGTCTTTATCTACCCTTGCCTTCATGTTTAGAATGTGAGAATACCCCTTTAAGTAGGAGTCGTATGTAAGTCAGATGTTTAAGGACAAGTTTTGAATGCTTTTCTGTGCTCTGTATGTGCATTGTGCTCAATTATGGCAACTGGTCTTCATAAAATTGTGCTCCGTTTTGTATCTGTAGCCTACACATATATTGAACTGGGATTTGATCATAAATGAGCTTAGAAGAGTGTTGAGGAAAGGAGAAAGAGGGGCTGGAGACCCAACGGTAATACAGCCAGGGTAACAGATGGAGCAGAACAGCCTGAAACGTATGTGAAGACATGCTGTCTGCAGAAGACATGGATCAAAATTCTTAAAAGGGGTTTTACCTTCATAGACTTTGATGGCATATTGTCTGGAAATGCCATCATGGTCTGATGGGTGCAGGGCCCAACTCTGGGACTCGCACTTATCTCAAGAATGGGCCCCTGAAAGTTACAGAGCAGACTGGAGAGTCTGGTCACGCTTGTGCACGACTCTCCATTCTGTTCTATGGGAGTTACAAGCAGAGCTGAACACACCACTCGAATGTACTGGGAACTTCCATAGAGCAGAAGGGAGAGGCGTGCACAAGTGCGACCGGCTCTGTTCTCTAACTTTTCGGGGCCCATTCCAGAGGTAGGTGTGAGTCCCAGAGGTGGGACCAGTACTTATCAGACTTTGATGGCATATCCTAGCAATTACCTACACAACAAAAGTAAAGTTGTCTACCAACCAATACCTAAAACTTAGCCTTTAATAAATATACTAAAACTTACTTCTCAAATAACTACCTACAAAAAGTCTACCTACCAAATCAATGGGGTAACCGCCCCAATAAGGGCAACCCCAACCAGAACCCAAGATACAGAAAATATTTATCAAAGACAAACAATCCACATATGTCCATAAGATTGGGACAGTATGTTATTTACTATTTCTTGAAAGGACGCAGCCATTAAATATGTTTGTCTTTGATAAATATTTTCTGCTTTTTTAAGCCACAACAAAACAAAGGATTAACCAACACCAAAAACCGCAGCACGGCGATTGTAAAATACAGTCAGATTTTCAACAGTATTTTACAGTTATATAGACCGAGCCCTAAAACAAAAACAGCGCAGTGTTAGGTCTCATGACGAGCTCATTTTTCTGGAATCTCCCATTTTTGGGCAAGCGGGACGCATAAAAATGTCTCCTTCGCTGCATCCAAGTCCTTCTTGTTCCCGCATAAAATAATGATAATGTTGGGACTGGCCAGTGTCCGTGCGTCCGTTAACCAGTTGGTCAAGGAGTTGTAAGTCTCTCGGCTGCAATAACCACAAACAGGAAATCAGTACGTATATGCAAAAATGGTGGTAAAGTAACACTTTAATGGTGGTAAAGTAACACTTTAATGGTGGTAAAGTAACACTTTAAACCAATTCTCAAACTACACAAAAGCATTGAAAGTAGCAAGCTCTAAACCTGCTCACACCGTGCTGCTATTATACACCAAGTTCAATAAATAATTGCTACTATAAAAAGGAAAACATTTGGAGAACTATAGATAAACTCCAGTAAAGTTATATGTATTTCAGAAGTGATTTAAAAACAAATATGTTTGTTTACTACCACAGTGCTACTAGTAATAGAAGATCACAGCTTTAAACCGCTGACTAAGTTGCTGGATGTTAGCCAGGACAACAATCTCAGATATAGGCGGATGAGTTGTGCAATAGTACAAAGAGGCCACCTAGTGGAAGAAGGGTTTAAAAGCTAGTTTTCTGTTTATTCTTAAAGGGGTTGTCTCACTACAGGGATTGCTGCTTTTTAGGTTAAAGATCTTGAAAAAACAAGTCACTTTTCAATATGTGTCCATTAACATTGTCCTACCTATTCCTAGATATCCCCTCTTGTATGGGCTGCATCAGCTACTCAGGTCACTATAGCTACAGACCTGTTTGATCTACCCTGATAGGCTGCCAGCACTAGTTGCTATGGCTACAGACCTGGCTTCTACTGAAGCCAGTAAACACGCCCCTGAATTCAAAATGAAACCAAGAAAACAGGACTGAGGTAAGATGAATCAATGTAGTGAGACAACCCCCTTTAAGGGGTGCTTCCACCTCAAATATTAAAGGGGTTGTCTCACCTCAGACATGGATGGCATGTCACTAGCACATTCCCTCACCTCAGGGACTTGCACCGATGTCCTAAATGAGCCTCAACACCTCTCACTTCTGAGAACAGGTTGGGATTCTCCCACAGACTTGAATGGGAGCTCTGAGTTTAGCTGAACAGCGATGCTCAGCTGTAATTCTAAAGGGTAAGTTCACACAGTGTATTTGCGGGACGTATTTCAGCACATAATTGCACTGCAATACGCCCAAATTATGCCCGCCAATACGGTAATTCATAGCTCTCATTGAGAGCTATGATTCCCTGGCCGGCGTGTAAGTGAAGGTCAGTGGGAGAGCTTCAAAAGTACATGCTGGCCAGTGCGTACTTCTGAAGCAACAGGCTTATTGCAGGCAGATAGCTGCGTCAGGGCCGTTCATACTGGTGGGCAAAGCGGGCGATCACCCAGGGCAAAGCGGCGTCCCACCTCGCCCGCCCCCGGCGATTACTCTCTGACTTTGCACAACTGTTTTACAATGGCTGTGCAGAGTTAGCAGCTGCATATACTCAGTGCAGCTGCTCCTACAGGGAGGCAGGACGGATCATTACCCTCCTGCCTTCTCCCTTGTATGTACAGCACATCAGTGTCGCAGGGGGTGTGATGCAAGGCTTTCACCACACCCCCTGCGACGCTGGATCTCCTAAACCAGCAGCCTCTGCCAGCCCACGAGATCCCGCTTACATTGTACACCAACTCCTTGACCTGGCCGTGCTGCAGGGGACATGGAGAGGGGAGTACCTTTTTTATTTTATTTTTATTAGCTGCAGGGGGCATATTACCTGGCTACAGGGGGTTATATTCTCGGCTGTGGAGTCGGCAAGCCGAAGCCCCGACTCCTCAATTTCCCAAACCCCCGACTCCGACTCCCTCATACACGGCGCATGTTTAAGTGATAACTTTACTGTAGTAAAGTGGTAACATCAGGCTGTTTATCACCTTATGATACAATAATCAAGCTATTTAGGTAGAACAGACACTGACAAGCAAAATGGTAACAATGTTTTGATCTTTTAAACACTTGTGGGTAGAGTTGAAGAAAAAGCTGTATTTGTATCCAAGTCCAGTCTGAACCAACATTGGGAATATGTAGAAGAGACCTGGGATCAGATTTTGGTTAATATATGCTTGAATCTGATTCAGAGCCCAGAAGGATTCAGGCAGTATTGAAATCCAAAGGTGGATTTACCAAATAACTAACAAAATAATAAAAATTAAAGGGGTTGTCTCACTACATTGATTCATCTTACCTCAGTATGTTTTCTTGGTTTCATTTTGAATTCAGGGGCTGTTTACTGGCTTCACTAGGCTGCAGATATAGTAAGGTCTGATCTTTTAGCAACCAGTGCTGGCAGCCTATCAGGCGAGAGGGAACAGGTCTGTAGCTATAGCGACCTGAGGAGCTGATGCAGCTCATACAAGAGGGGATATCTAGGATAGGTAGGACACTGTTAATGGACACATATTTCAAAGTGACTTGTTTTTACAAGATCTTTAACATAAAAAGTCATCCTTGTAGTGAGACACTATAACATGATTTTTAGGAGCAAAACCTAAACTAAGCAGATGCTAAATACTTGCAAGTCAAATTTATGTATAAGATAGGCAAGATGACTGTATATAAAATTTCAGTAGCCTCGTGTACAAAGCTGTAGTGGATGGAGAGATATGGAGCCTGAAGTCACAAGTTCAAAACATTGTTTACCATTTTGCTTGTCAGTGTAAAATATATTTTATTGGATATGACTTTACAACACAAAAAAATGTTAAATATGCAAAACACTGCGCGAACATTTGTGGAGTCTCTGAATTTGTTCTGAGAAATAGTATTGCCTCCATCAGATCCTGCATACATGACCTCACATCTGATCTCATTTCTAGGCTAGAGAAGAGCCTCTCTACATTAACTTGGGTTGGGCGCAAAGCAATGACCATGGGGCAACATCTCTAACAATGTCAGGGTATAAAGGAATTGCCTCAGCCACAGTCAGTTTTGATGAATGGTTGAACTCTTCTACTTCTTTGAAAACAGGTGAAACATCTAGCTGAAATTTGTTTGCCATGGGAGCGGAATCTTCTCCCCTGGGGCAGCGCTTTGCCTGCTCCATGTCATCAATTACACTCCTCATGTGATGAGGCTGAAGATATGAGAGCAGTAGCACTGGCCGGACCCAATTCTTCTTGCTGTTTCCATCGAACTAACTGGACCAACTAATTAGATATTTTGGGAGTCGGTCCATTTTATGACGACTTTGACTCCTGCAAAATAGCCACCAACTCCAACTCCACGACTCCACAGCCCTGGCTATATTACTACATAATAGGGACCTATATTTCTACTTATTGTGGGGCCCATATAACTACCTATCTTCTTAATAGGGGACTGAGATACCTACAACTATCTACCTAATGGGGCGCTAGACACCTACCTAATTGAAGACAGCCTACCTAGTTTGGGGGTGTACCTACATACTGTCTTATGGAATTTAACTACTTCCTATATTGGTATACAAAACAAGATTAAAACTTGGTGCGCAATATGTTATGGGGGGAGAAATTTCTTCACCCCGCCCTGAGTGCAATTTAGCCTAGGAACGGCCCTGATCAGCGCACACAGTATGCGCCAAAATACGCCTGCAATATGTCATGTGAACATACCCTAATTCCCAAGTCCCGACTGCTCTCAAAATTGAGAGGTTTAGGGGCTTGTATTGGAGATCGTGCAGGTCCCAGTGGTGAGACATTGATTGCATATCCTAACGATCATTGTCTGTAGTGAGACAACCCCTTTAATAGAATATTGATGGGAAATGCTTCCAATCTGTGATAGGTGGGAGTCCCACCTCAGAGACCTGCCTCTATCTTGAGAACACATCCTCAGAAAGTCTGTTCAGAACGAGAGTATATGTGGCAGGAGGCCTGGACACTGCTGGGCTTCCCCTATCGATGTATATGTGGCAGGAGGCCTGGACACTGCTGGGCTTCCCCTATAGATGTATATGTGGCAGTAGGCCTGGACACTGCTGGGCTTCCCCTATAGATGTATATGTGGCAGTAGGCCTGGACACTGCTAGGCTTCCCCTATAGATGTATATGTGGCAGGAGGCCTGGACACTGCTAGGATTCCCCTATAGATGTATATGTGGCAGGAGGCCTGGACACTGCTGGGCTTCCCCTATAGATGTATATGTGGCAGGAGGCCTGGACACTGCTAGGCTTCCCCTATAGATGTATATGTGGCAGGAGGCCTGGACACTGCTGGGCTTCCCCTATAGATGTATATGTGGCAGGAGGCCTGGACACTGCTAGGATTCCCCTATAGATGTATATGGGGCAGGAGGCCTTAGACACAGCTGGCTTCCCTATAGATGTTTTATGTGGCAGGAGGCCTGGACACTGCTAGGCTTCCCCTATAGATGTATATGTGGCAGGAGGCCTGGACACTGCTGGGCTTCCCCTATAGATGTATATGTGGCAGGAGGCCTGGACACTGCTAGGATTCCCCTATAGATGTATATGTGGCAGGAGGCCTGGACACTGCTGGGCTTCCCCTATAGATGTATATGTGGTAGGAAGCCTGGACACTGCTAGGCTTCCCCTATAGATGTATATGTGGCAGGAGGCCTGGACACTGCTGGGCTTCCCCTATAGATGTATATGTGGTAGGAAGCCTGGACACTGCTGGGCTTCCCCTATAGTTGTGTATGTAGTATGAGGCCTGGACATTGCTGGTATAACGCATAGTGACATTAACAGCAGTGTCTTTGACAGTTTTTGTTTGACATACAGTAAAGCGAGCTTATCTTGCAAAGGTGGAGTTGACATTGAAATGAAACCATTACAAGCCGGCAGCTCTATCAAAATCAAAATTGTATTAGGGCTGCAGTAAAAGCGACATTCATAACCCTTAATGACCTTTAAATGGGCAAGCGCTGACGTACATAGATAAACTGCACGATTAATACTCCAGGAGCACCGCAGAGGTCATGTGCCGACTTCTCAGAACTGGATTTAGTTGATTATTAACTTTGTCCTCAGCCACGATCAAACCCGTGCACCAAGGCTCCAAACTGGTGTAACTGGTAGGATAGCTCAGGACACGCAGCCACCACTGCTACAGTACCCAATGTAGGAGAGAGGCCTGACAGGTGCCATTATTGGTAATAACCCTGTAGAACCATTTTTATATTTAAGTTTTTATCTATTTAGTGATAGTTTTTGAACACCTTTATTGATGTGTACATGGATTATATTTTAGTCTGTTGATTTCATGTTTTACGTGTTTTTAATGCTTTGGAATACAAATATTTATCAGTCTTTTTTTCTCATTATTTGTACCAGTAGGATTACACCTGGATTTGTATTCATTGAATGGATCATTGTGCAAATGAAAGGGATTCTCCACTTTGGACAATCCACACCTATTAGAAAGACGCCTTGGCAATAAATTATCACTCAGTATCTTCCTGTCGAGATCATCTGTAAACTGTGGGAAAGCTTAGCAGTAAATGTGTAGTTTCCCTACAGCGCCCCCACAGGGGAAATGAAGCATGGTCCTCATTCAGATTGATAGGTCTATGTAATGCAGGAAAGGATGGGTCCTCCAGAGACGCACTTTGTAACCGCTCTCCACAAGAGAAGACCCTGAACAGATCATACCCCATAAAGCAAATGACACGGCTTTCTACACTGAACCTCCTTAAATACTTTAATGCAACTAAAACTTCTGCACCTCTTAGCCCCGTTCACACGGCTTATTCAAGCCGGAATTGCGAGCCGCATTGCTCTCGCAATTCCGGCTTGAATAAGGGGCGGGTGCGGGGAACTGTGGATTACCGTAATTACTGCGACGGATTGGTGCCGTACTGCAGCACAAATCCGGCGCGCAGTACAGCGCCAATCCGCGCCGAAATAAGCCGTGTGAACGGCCCCTTATGGTGTAGTCGGTCTTTACCCTAAATGTTTTTTTGTCAAATTGGCAACTCCAGCAAAGTACAACCAGGTGGTCAAACTGCCTTGTGGAGGCTGCAATAAGAACTAGTTTAAGAAATAGTGTACATTTTCCAGCCACAGGTCCACTGTTCCCACCAAGTTGTGCTCTCTTGAAACGAGAGTTAAAAAAAATATCTGTACCCTGTAGAGCTGTTAGGGTATGTTCACACGGCGTATTGCGGTGCATACTGTATGTGCCGCAATATGCCTGGTGTATTAGAAGTACATGCTGGCCAGCACGTACTTCTAAAATACTCTGTGTCGACTCCCGTAGACTCTCACTTTCTCCGGCGTGTAAGCAAAGGGAAGAAGTGACATGTCACTTCCCTCTCCCAGCGTGTAATACATGTCAGAGAAAACGGCAAGTAATCACAGCTCTCAATGAGAGCTATGAATTACCGTATTTGCGGTTCATACCTCGGGTGTAGTGCAGCACGATTACGCCCTGAAATATGGGCCGCACATACGCCATGTGAACACACCCTAAGCCTATGTTCACACGGCATAATTGCAGCACGTATAGTACGCGCTGCAATACGCCAGGTGATTTGGGAGTCGTGCTGATCAGCGCGTACTCCCAAAGAATGAATGAGCCGGCAGCCCGCCGGGGGACATTCATTACTCGCGGCACATAATCGGCGCGAATAATTGACGTGTCACTTATCTCCCTGCGCGTACAATACGATCGTATTGTACACACGGGGGGACGAGGCGTAATCCATAGTTCTCTATGAAAGCTATGGACTACCGTAATTGTGAGGCACATTTCGCTGCGTATAAAGCGCAAATACGCAGCGAAATATGCCCACAATTACGCAGCAAAATAAGCCGTGTGAACACACCCTTAGGGTAGAGTTCCATAGCAGAGTGCAGAGGAAATCATGCCGACATGCAGCCAGCAACGACCACTTGAGTTTGCCAGAACTAGCAATGTTTCACCAGAAAATTTGAGCAGCCGCTGTTGGTCACGGGGTGATTTCATCTGCACACAGCTAATACCCCGTCAGACCCTTTACCCTTTGCATACCCCCTATTTCCTCACTGATGGTCAGCTCTTGCAAGCAGGGCCATCACCTCTTATGTGAATTGTTCACTAGTCTGTATCTCTGTAATGTCTACAATTTGGAGGCTACAGGTTCATTTGAAAGGCACGGCTAGAGGTGAGATTTAGAATATGTCCCCCACTGAACTGAGGCTATCTTGCAGGTGGTGGAAGGACTCTCATAGGTTTGATTAGAAATGTGCACGCCTCAGATTTTCGTGTTTATTACATGTAGCAGAAATGCATTTTGAAATAATTCATACATTCAGGGTTTGTCTTTTCGGCTCGGTTCACACTATGCTTTTTGACACATATTTTGCTGTAATGTTTGAAAGTCAAAATCAGGAATGGAGCCCACACAGAGTAGAAGGGAAGGGCTTGCACTTCTAAAAATACTGTGAACCCAGTCTCAGCGTTTGGTCAGTTTTGTGTGTTTGCAGATACAGATGAAATCAAAGTGCTGCAGAATATGTTGGCTCTACAGTGGTGGCCAAAAGTATTGGCACCCCTGCAATTCTGTCAGATAATACTCAGTTTCTTCCTGAAAATTAAATTGCAATCAAAAATTTTTTGGGTATTATTATCTTTTTTTTAAATTTTGTCTTCAATGGAAAACCACAAAAAAAATTTGTCATAAACCCAAATTGGATATAATTCCACACCAAACATAAAAAAGGGGGTGGACAAAAGTATTGGCACTGGTTAGAAAAATCATGTGATGCTTCTCTAATTTGTGTAATTAACAGCACCTGTAACTTCCCTGTGGCACCTAACATTGTTGGCAATAACTAAATCACACTTGCAGCCATTGACAGGATTAAAGTTGACTCAACCTCTGTCCTGTGTCCTTGTGTGACCACATTGAGCATGGAGAAAAGAAAGAAGACTAAAGAACTGTCTGAGGACGCCTGAGCAATCTCAAGGCTACAAGTCCATCTCCAAAGACCTGAGTGTTCCTGTGTCTATCATGCCAGAGTAAATCAAGAAGGTTAAAGCCCATGGCATGTGGCTAACCTCCCTAGTTTAAACCCATGGCACTGGGGCTGCCCTCCCTAGATGTAAGCCCAAAGGCATGTGGCTAACCTCCCTAGATGTAAAGCCCATGGCACGTGGCTAACCTCCCTAGATGTAAAGCCAGGGCACTGTGGCTAACCCCCCTAGATGTAAAGCCCATGGCACTGTGCTAACCGCCCTAGATGTAAACCCCAATGGCACTGTGGCTAACCTCCCTAGATTAAAGCCCATGGCACTGTGGCTGACCTCCCTAGATGTAAAGCCCATGGCACTGTGGCTGACCTCCCTAGATGTAAAGCCCATGGCACTGTGGCTAACCTCCCTATGGCACTGTGGTTAACCTCCCTAGAAGTGGGCTGAAAAGAAAAATTGACGAGAGATTTCAACGCAAGATTGTGCGGATGGTGGATAAAGAACCTGGACTAACATCCAAACAAGTTCAAGCTGCCCTGCAGTCCTGGGGGTACAACAGTGTCAGCCCGAACTATCCGTCGGCGTCTGAATGAAAAGGGACTGTAGGGTGGGAAATACCAGGAAGACCCCACTTCTTACCCCGAGACATAAAAAAGGGCCCGGCTGGAGTTTGCCCAAACTTACCTGAGAGAGCCTAAAACTTTTTGGGAAAAAGTTTCTCTGGTCAGATGAGGGCAAAAGTAGAGCTTTTTGGGAAAAGGCATCAACATAGAGTTTACAGGAAAAAAAAAAAATAGGCATTAAAAGAAAATAACACGGTCCCAACAGTCAAAAATTGCGGAGGTTACCTGATTTTTTTGGGTTGGTTTGCTGCCTCGGCACTGGACTGCTTGACCGTGTGCATGGCATTTTGAAGTCTGAAGACTACCAACAAATTTTCAGCATAATTAGGGCCCAGTGTGAGAAAGCCGGGTTCCCCAGAGCTCATGGTCTTCCAGCAGGGCAATGACCCAAAAAACACTTCAAAAAGCCTAAAAATGGTTTGAGAGAAAGCACTGGAAACTTCTAAAGTGGCAGCAAGATCCAGACCTGAATCCCATAGAACACCTGTGGAGAGATCTCACAATGGCCGTTTGGAGAAGGCGCCTTCACATCTCAGGGACCTGGAGCATTTGCCAAAGAAGAATGGTCTAAAATTCCAGCAGAGCATTGTAAGAAAAATCATTGTTGGTTACCGGAAGCGGGTTTTTCGCAGTTAATTGGCTACAGGTTGTGCTACCAAGTATTAGGCTTAGGGGCCAATACTTTTGTCCGGCCCATTTTTGAAGTTTTGGGTGAAATGATCAATGATTTTATTTTTGTCTCATTGTTTTGTGTTTTTTTCATTGCAACTAAAAAAAAATTTAATAATTAATACCAAAGAATTTGTGATTGCAATCATTTTCCCGGAAGAAACTGAGTTTTATCTGACAGAATTGCAGGGTGCCAATACTTTTGGCCACCACTGTATATAAAGATTACCATTTTGTCAATAGTGCTCATCTTTTTCACCCTAGAGACTCACCTTGCAATGTCATAGACTAACAAAGCCCCCGCTGCTCCTCTGTAGTAACTACGGGTAACTGACCTGAAAGAAAGGCAACAATTAGCCTGGAAAGAATGCAAAAACTCAGCTTGGTCTCATATAACAAAGCGGGTGTGCATTGCTAACTGTAGATCCATCCACCTTCTGTTTCCTTTTATTTAAAGGGCTAGTTCACACGGCTTATTTTGGGCACGGATTGCAGCCGTATTGCGCGCCGTACTGATCTCCAATATGGCTGGGAAACATCCCGCCATTACAGTAAAACCACATTCTTATAGAGAACTATGATCCGTCGTCCTCCCCACTCGGTGAATATGCAGGGCGGGGAGAATGTGGGGAGAATGTGACATGCACATTATCCCAGCGGGATACGCGCCGTGGATAATGAAAGTCTATGGGGCCGGCGGGCAGCGTATCCGCCCCGCCCCTTATTCAAGCCGTACTTGCGGGCGAAATCCTTTCATTATTCCTCATAAGGAAGTTTTTTCTTATGAGGAACTTTTTTTTTTGATGAACTAGTTGTATTTTTTTTAATGGCAATTAGAGGGAGATACCATCAAAATTTTTCTTTTCACATACTGACAAGCAATGTGCAACTATTATATAATTTAAAACAAATACATTTGCAGAGGTTTTTTTAGCTAATTTTTTTATGTACATGACTTCCTGGTTTGCTTCTCTGACATCCCCTCAATGAGCTTTGGGAGCAGAGAAATGAAAGAATTGCTTGAAGGTTCTTCTTCCAGCTATGGCCTGAGTAGTGTAAATGTTTTTAGAAGGACCTGATAGGTGTGAAACCCCCTCCCCAGTGTAGAAAAAGATTACCTATTATCCTTTCACGTATTGTTTGTCATTGTCCTGTGATCTAGTCCAATCTTAACTATCTCTGTCCACAGAACAATAGAAAAATCCTTTGTCATTACCTACTATTTATAATGAGACTATGTAGAGATCATCTGCGACTATCCGCTCTGATAGGAGTTCGCACAGAAAGATTGGGACTCCAAAAGAAATATTGGACATATGCCTTTGTGCAACCTATACGGCACCAGGTTTTTAAAAAAAAAATTTCACATTGTTGATACGTTCACTTGCCTATATATGTGGAGTATAAAGTAAAGTTTATTTTAAACTGCTTCAGTGCGTCTTGAAGAAATCTTTTGCTTATGGACTGATATATGGATGGCAGGAAAGATTCCCTATACCCAGCCGCCAAACCGGTGACCGTTGAAAGTACATATAGCAGCGCTTAATTGTTGAATACTATGTAGAGATCAGCAGCATCAACAGTAAAGTGAGATTAGTCTATCTTGCAATTTAGGGGTTACTCTCTTTACTAATCATAGCTAGAAAAGGACAAGATCTTGTATACAAATTTTAATTGCATAAAACTGCTGAAATTAAATACAAATTCTCCCAAGAATTCAAAAAAAAATAGTTTTCAAGGAATATTGGCTTTAGCAAAAATACTGGAAGCGTCTCTTAAATTTACCATATAATACGGTGGAAAAAAAAAAAGTTTTCCAGGCCTCATTTTAACAGAGTTCACTGTGCAGTACAATTTAATTTTAACATCATTCTGCGAGTCAACCTTTATAGCTGCTATCATGTTTTATTACAGTCACAAAAATCGAAACCTTTGCTTTGTGCCACCTTATTCTGAGACCAGTAACTTCTTATTTCTCTGTCATCTGACGTAGGAGAAGGCTTGTTTTATTTTTGCAGGACGAGCTGTAGTTTTGTATTGGGTTGCATTTTGAGGTATGAATAACCTTTCAATCACTTTTTATTCCATTTCTTTTGTGAGGCGGGTGAAAGACTCTAGCTTTCGTATGAATTTGGTCATATCTTTATAGGTCAGGCTTTTACAGACACAGTGATACCAATTACATTTTATTTTTAATTAAAATTTTAATTTTTTTTTCCAGAACGTCCATGCAGAGTATGCAGCTGTATGCTATTTGTGGAAGCTGCGGGGGTGAAGAGCCAGCTGACAGCGTTGGGGTATGTTCACACAGCGTGTTGACTCCATTTTTGGATATGTTTATAGATATGTGCCTGGATCCGTGTTTCGGACCCTAAACGGACCCCAACACACATCTAACAATGTGCAGTGTGATTTCCGTTGCTTTCAATGTAAAGCACACATCAGTGTTCAGAAGAGTGATCGCCGGTGCATGTTTACTTGCGTCTTTCTGATGCATCTTTTGATCCGTTCAAAGAATTGACATGTGAATTCTTGATCCGAAAGACGCAGCAGGCATCCTATTTAAAACTATAGGGTGCGTGTCTGCTGCAGCCAAAATGCATCCAAACACGCACCTGCGTGTTGGATGTGTTTTGGATCCGATTGACGCAGCGCTTTTGGATGCGATTTTCGGATCCAAAATGCCGTGTGAATATACCCTTACCTGGCTCTCCACTGAGAGGGCAGGGACGGTTTATTACGATCCCTGTTGTCGTGATCCTTGCAAGTTCAGAAAAAAACTTTGAGATTCTTAGTTCACATGTTTTGATCAAAAAATGTTTAAGCCACCCCCGACTCCAACGGGATCTCAAGGCGGGTGGTCCTACTCTATCTTTACCTCTAACTAGAGTCAAATTCAGACTTCTCATTGGGTCAACAAACCTCCATAATCCAGAGAGAAAAATAAAAAACACAAACCTTGCAGGAATACTGCACTGATATAACAACCTGTGGAGGTGGGCGGGGTGCAAGAGACCAAAATGGAGGCATCCATTCCTCCCTGTATAAATTAAAAGCAATATATGCCAAATACAACGTATAGTATGCACAAAAAAACATTTCTGAAAAACACAATGTGAACCTGGGTGCCACCGGCATGGTTGCGGCATATATATATATATATATATATATAAATATATATATATTATAACATAAATATACACACACACACACACACACACACACACACACACACACACACACACAACACTCACTCCCGATGCCAGCAGTCACGTGACCGCCAGGGCTCAGCAACTGAACTGCATAAGCTGCTGGGTCATATCAGACACAGCTCAGCCCTGTAGTGACTTATAAAAAATAAAATTATATAAAAAAAAAAAATAAAAAAAAAAAAAAACAACTTTGAGCCCTGCCCCGAGGACACTAAAACTTCATATCACCTATAAGTAAACATCCATGATGGAAAAGTGACACCATTACACAACTTATTTTAGTGCCGGTTTTGTCGTTTTTGACTAAATTTAAAAATGTAAAAAATACGTCAAACCTGCGTGTGCTGAGGAAAATGAAAAATGTGTCTGGTCAGGAAAGGGGAAAACGGCCCAGTCGGGGACTGGTTTATTTAACTTTTTTTTTTTTCAAATTTAACCTTTAGTCCATCAATGGGACTTGGGATCTTGTGATACTTCTGTATTGCAGTTTATTGTCAGATTACCTAATCCCAGCTGAACTCTGGCACTGGCAAGGTGTAATAGGAATACTTTAACACAGTGTTCCCCAACTCCAGTCCTCTAGACCCACCAACAGGTCATGTTTTCAGGATCTCCCACAGAATGCACTGACAATCACCTGTGCAATGCTAAGGTAAGCCAAAAAACATGACCTGTGGGTGGACCTTGAGGACTGGAGTGGGGGACCCCTGCTTTAACATGACAACCTCTCCATACTTCCCTCTTGCATATATTGACTTCTAAGACAGAAAATAGTTAAAATGAAGTTGGTCCATCAGCCAATGATTATGGGTCTGGCTTCTGAAGTCCAATGTTAGGGTATGTTCACACAGCGTATTTGGACGCTTATTTTGAGGCACCCAATACACCCCTAAATAAGCTTCCAATATGCCTCCCCATAGAGTGCCACGTAAAATCAGCGTCACCGTTTAGACACTGTGGATTTACTCAAGTATTTTTCACGTACTGCCAACACCTGCAAAGAACTGACAGGTCAATTCTTTACAGGCTGACAAATAATAAACTATAGGAAGCATAAACCTGCTCTGGGCAGTCCGCATCGTTTCCACGTTGAAATTCCACGCTTGAAAGCGCAGAATTTTCAAAAAGGAAACCACATAATTCCATGTGAAAGTCCCCTTAGGCTATGTTCACACGGCGTGTTCAATACGTTTTTTGGATACTTTTTTAGATGTGTGTTTGGCTTCTTGTTTCGGACCCTAAACGGACCCAAACACACATCTAACAACGTGCAGTGTCATGTACATTACTTTCAATGTAACACACGCATCGGTGTTCAGATAAGATCGCCGCTGCGTGTTTACACGTCTTTGTGATGCATCTTTCGGATCCATTCCAAGAATCTTCATATCAATTCTTGATCGGTTTGACACAGCAGACGCCCTAGTTAAAACTACAGGTTTCTGCTGCAGCAAAAACGCACCTGCGTGTTGTATGTGTTTTACGCAGCGCTTTTGAATCAGGTTTTTTGGATCGAAAACGGATTGAACATAACCTTATTGT
Organism: Phyllomedusa bahiana; assembly: GCA_025379985.1. Lineage (NCBI taxonomy): Eukaryota > Metazoa > Chordata > Amphibia > Anura > Hylidae > Phyllomedusa > Phyllomedusa bahiana. The sequence continues at coordinate 25,289 of JAODAL010009270.1, read as the reverse complement.
CAGAGGAGGTTACAAAGATCCTTGCAATAAACAGTTGTCAAAGTTGTCATCCGCAGCCCGTCTATCCACCAACCTCTCATCACAGTTATCAAAATATATCAAGATAGGTAGGGGTCCAATGACTGAGACTTTTACAGTCCCCCGAGACCCTGTTCAGCAATCCTCTCCTGAAACGAATGGGAGGTCGGAAACATTGAGCTGTTCTCGTACGGATCCCCAATTGTAAGAATTTCATCTCAGTGCTCCTTTAGTCCGATTTGCAGATTACATGCTCACCTAAATCTCTCCTGTCCAGCTGTGTCCCAGATCTGCAGCTTCACAGATTTGCCTCCAACGTTCACAATTCTCGATCCAAACTCCACTCCGATCGTGTGATTCGAGTCTTGCTTAACTAGAAGGCAAACAGGAATCATCAAGGCTTCACGTTATGTCATAAAGTTTCATTCAATGGCACTGCTGTGTACCTAACCCCTAAACTTGAGGCCTGAAAAGGCCTTGATGAGCTGCAACGTGTTAGTTTTTGCCTCCCTGCGTTTCAACTTTATTTTTTCTATGACGCAGTTGTAAGGAGACTTATTTTATGCAGGAGAAGTTGCATTTTGGGGGGGGGTATAGTTTGCGTTTGCATTTACATATAAATTACTGCAGATTTTTTTTTTGCAGAGTGAACATAGAAAGTGTTTTTCTACATTTGTTTTTTTATTTTTTTTATTTTTACACACCATTCACATTTCACACTAAACCAGTGAGATTAATACTATAGGTTATGATAGTCGTACAGATACCCAATATGTGTAGGGTTTATGTGTGTACTGTATGCACAATAATTTTTGTAATTAAATATTTATTTTTGTTTTATCACTTATTATATTTTTTCCACACCTATTTATGTTTTTTACTTTTTTTAATGCTATTAAGGGATAACAATTTTACACTTTTTTGTCTTTAACCTAAGAAACATATTAGCAAACTCCTGTATACTAATACATTACACTCTGCATCAGCATGACACAGGCTGCTGTCAGGGCAACACATAGTGTGCTCTGACAGCAGATTTACAATGCAGACAGCCCTGGGGCTACTCTATCTGCATAGATATTCCCCAGGGGTCTATCGGGTCACTGGGGTCCCGATGACCTGAAGGAGCAGGGGAATCCTCTTTGACTATGCAGTGGTCAATCAGAGGGTTAAACAGCAGGGATTGGAGGCCTCCTCTGATCCCTGCTATTCACAGAGACTGCTCTAGGATGTGGTGCTGGGAGTGGCAAATCCCTCTGTGGGTGGCAACATCTTTCGGCCTTGCATACAGTAGACATGCCACCGCCTACCGTCAGAAGACAGTGGGTGGCATGCTGGAAACTGTAGTTCCCTAGTACCCAGAGGGCCAAAGGAGAGTATTAGGCCTCGTTCACACGGCTTATTTTGCCGCGGATTGGCGCCGTACTGCGCGCCGGATTTGCGCTGCAGTACGGCGCCAATCCGTCGGAGTCATTACGGTAATCCACTGCTCTCATAGAGAACAGTGGAATCCGTCGCTCCTCCCCGCTCGGCGAATCCGCCGCGGGGGGAGAAAGTGACATGCACATTATTTACGGCGGGGACGCGCCGTTAATAATGCATTGTCTAGGGCCGGAGCGCTCCCCCGCGCGCACCCGGGCCCCCCCGCCCCTTATCACGGCAGATTTGTGATCAATCGGCTCACAAATCCTGGGGAAAAAACCGTGGAACAGGGCCTTTACACCATGAGCAATCAATCAAAAAAATAAAGTTTGATTTTTGGAATGAAGACTACATATAAACGGACATGTGCAATACTAATCAAATATTCTCCCTCCCTGGCAGAGTTGGCGAACCTCCCGCCGCCAGCAGGCAGCGGGGGTTCTTTAAATGACCGTGGCGCCGAAGTAGCGTCAGGAAGCTACTCTGGCGCCGCTCCTACAGGCGGGTGAAGCGGCCGCTCACCCGCCCAGCGAGTCTCCCTGACTTGTTTGGCCGCAGCCGCACAGTCAGTCAGGGAGGAGGCAGGAGGGATCGTTCCCCTCCTGCTTTCTCCCCTGTATGTTACAGGTCAGCGTCGCAGGGGGGCGTGGCGCACGGATGTACTCACTCCCCCTGCGACGCTGAGGAGATCGTCGGGAGCTGGACGAGTTGCAGGGAGCCTGGTGAGTAGTTTTTATTATTATTATTTTTTTTTTATTAGCTGTTGGGGGCACTACCTGGCTACTGGGGACAATACCCGGCTACAAGAGGGGGGCTACTACCCGGCTACAAGAGGGGGGCTACTACCCGGCTACAAGAGGGGGGCTACTACCCGGCTATACGGAGCACTAACTGGCTATACGGAGCACTAACTGGCTATACGGAGCACTAACTGGCTATAAGGAGCACTAACTGGCAATAAGGAGCACTAACTGGCTATTAGGGGGCTACTACCTGGCTATAAGGAGCTACTACCTGGCTTTCTTCCAGAGCGGTTATGCATTTAGGTGGAGTGGGTGTGGCTTTTTGTAAGGGGCGTGGTGCACCAACAAGATGGGCGTGGTCATGGGCGCGCCGCCCCTTAGAATCTCCCACTTTTCCACTTTCAAAAGTTGGCAAGTATGCTTTAAGAGTATGTTCAAATGTTGGGTTTTTCTTATCAGAAATGCTGAATCCCACTTTAAAATCTGTTGTATGAAATTACCCTAAAGGGGCATCCCGAACACCTTCCATCAGCTCCTGGGTTGCAGCCGGAGAAGCACCAGCTAAAGAAAACACAGAGATGGCTATGCTTGCTCTGTTAATTTTTACAGGAGTTCTGAAAAAAGCAGAACACACTTGCCATGGGTGCGATCAGGGCAGTATTGGCAGTACTGCTGTCAGGGGCCTCGACCAAATTTCAAAGGTGGGGCCCACTGATATGATAAGCGGCAGGCCTTATGTATGATAATTGTCTAGAAGTAATACTTTCTTTGTTCCCATGGCAACCAATCAGAGCTCAGCTTTTATATTTCCCAGAGCACTATATGAAATGAAAGCTGCGCTCTGATTGGTTGCTATGAGCTCTGATTGGTTGCTATGGCCAACAAGGACAGTCTTACTGCTAGACTGTTTTCATACATAAGGCCCTGTGTTCCCATCTTACACACTGAAAGCATATTAAAAGGATGTCCTATCAAAATGTAACGCCTGCAGGTCCCACCTGAACCCCCAAAACTCCTTCTCCAGAACAGAGTCTGTCGCACTTGTGCACGACTCTCCGGACGCGCTGCCCATAAGACAGTCTGTGGTACGGAGTTATACTTACCACTCCTGCCCCTCCTCCCTCACCCTCCCACCTCTCACTGTATATAGTAAGTTACTGACAGCTCTGTCTGCGGCTCTGTCAGTAACTTACTATATACAGTGAGAGGTGGGAGGGTGAGGGAGCCAGAGCAGAGGAACGCCGCTGTGTCTTCCTCATAGACCACAGTGAGAATCTCACTGCTAATTGTTTAGATCCATCTTGGAGACCGACAGTGCGGACCCCAAGACGGATCCTTAAAGCGCTTGTAACACAGAGTGTAAACTCCATGTGAACAAGCCCTAATGTGATGTGTTATGTTTTTTAAACAAAATCTTTGTAAATAAAAAAATTATTACACGAGTTGCCCACTTTAGGATTCTCAATAAATAAACAATTTTTGAAAAAAATTTAAAGTGTGGGGTCCCTCCATTTTCCCAAAACCACCCAGGTTCCACTTCAAATTTGGCCCACTTGATGATTCTTCACAAAAAATTAAAATTTTATATCTTTATGTTTGAAGCCTGAAATGTGGCAAAAGGTTGAAAAGTTCAAGGGGGGCAAAATACTTTCGCAAGGCACTGTGTATATGTATATAAAAAAACATCTCTCCCTACCCCCGGTGTCACTTACATGTACTAGTCTCAGTCTATAGGTGTAGAATCTACATGCTGGGACTTGTAGTTCCTTATCAGTTTAATGAGGCAGCTAATATGAACCACAAGTCCAAAATTTACACTAGGTGTGTTATATTATATATATATTATATATTTAAAAGTTTAGAGTCACAAAACCATAGGATATATGTGTGTAAAGGACATTTTATGGCAGCTGCAGTGACTTTTCTCAAACGATGGCAAATGTGACATGCTAGGACCTGTGGAACTAGAAGCCCGCATGCCCCATCAGCCATTCTCTGAGATGTGTGTGTGTCAGTATCAATGCTCTGTTCTCCCCTTCATCCCTCTCTCTCACATTTAAAAGTTCTGTCTCCTCTCCTGGGAAGTTCATAACCAGCGGTGACATCAGACACATGACCTCCCAGTACAGATCCTTCACCCCCCTTTATCAAACCTGTATTGTCCCAGGGCTGTTTCTCAGGGTGGGCTGGACTTGAACACCCACTGCGCCCCCTCCCCCCCACCTATTACTCTACCTGCCCTTAGGAACGGCCCTGTGTATAGGAGCTGCAGCAATGACTGAGGCTAGGTCTTGTTTTCAGGGGAGGCCTTATATTGCTAAGCTTGAAAAAAATTGTAGTAGGTCTTATTTTCGGGGGATATCAGTAGTAATCGGAGGGATGCCGCACACCTTGTGTATTAGATTAGGTAAAGCGGGTGTTTAAAGGATAACCAATCCTGTGCAATCTTGTATAGAAACAAATACCTTAGCACACCTTTTTCTTATGCAAATCAAAACGATATTTATTTGAACAAGAGTAGATATATCTCCAATAGGGTATCAATAATAGGCATTAGGAATGGGGAAATCCAGATTTTTCACAATATTTGGGCCCAAAAAGGGCCCTTTCCTCAGTTTGTTGGTAGGGAATAGGGGGAAAGAAAGCATCCCCAAAACAATGTATTGCCCCAAAATCGCTGTTTAAGGCCTGTTCCCCGGGACAAATTTGGCGCGATTTCGTGTCGTTTTTGCGCCCTAATCCCGGGGCGAAATTTGGGGTTTGTTTATGGAAAAATTTGGGAAGGGAATGAGTTTTAAAGGGGGGGAAAATTTTGGAATTTATTTGGGGAAAGGAGGGGGAAAAAAAGGGGGGTGGGGGGAAATGGGGATTTTTTAAAAAAAAAGGCTTAATGGGGGATGTATGGTCAATTAAGTGAACAAAGCCTTAGAAGTATGCTCCGGCCAGCGTGTACATCTAAAGTGCAAGGGGGGTGGGACACTTCTATTATCCCCGGCACATAAACACCAGAAAGAAGTGAGATGTCACTTCTCTCTCCTGGAGTACAATACGCGTGTATTATACTCCTGGGAAGATGGGCGTAATTCATAGCTCTCAATGCGTAATTGTGGGGCACATTTTGGGCTTATTGCAGCACAATTACACGCCAAAATGCGACCCGCAATTACGCCGTGTGCACATACCCTAAGGCAGGGTTCACACGGCAATAATTGCGGGACGTATTTTACCCGCAATTACGCCGTGTGCTTAAGGGGGGTGGGGGGGGGGGCCTCGCCGGCCCCATAGACATTCATTACTAGCGGCGCGTATACGCCGTGAATAATTGACATGTCACTTATCTCCCCCCACGGCTATTGTCGAGCAGGGAGAGGAGTTTTGGAATCATATTTCTCTATGAGAGCTGTGGATTACCGAAATGACCGAGACGTATCTTGCCCCGTACGGCGCGAAATACGGGCTGAAATACGTCCCAGTATAAGCCGTGTGAACATAGCCTAAGAGTTCTTGTTGTCCACAGCAACAAATCAGAGCTCAGCTCTCATTTTCTCAGTTTAAAAAAAGGGAACAGTTTTAAAATTTGTCAGTTTTGATAAATCCACAGCATTTGAATCAACTTCTGTGCATGTTATCAGGCCAAAATCACCAGGGTATGTGAACTTTTGATCAGGGTCATTTGGCTGTTTTTGGTTGTTCATATGATTTAAAAGAGAAAAAAACAAAAGTTTGACAAAAAATGGCTTCACCCGACCACGAACCATGAGTGGAAAAAAAGGTTTTTGTGTAATAAATTTATATTCTGAAAAAAGCCAAGAAAGCAAAAATTCTACGGGGTATGTAAACCTTTGAGCCAAACTGTAAAGGGTATGTTCAAGGGGTAATTTTCGGTTTGAGGGTATTTGCGCTCTAATAGGGCGAGATGGTGCCGAAATTACGGTAATCCATAGTTCTCATAGAGAACTATGGATTACGTCTCCTCTCTCCGCTCATACAATACACGTGGGGAGATAAATGACCTGTCAATTATTTGGGGCGAATACGCGCCGCGTGTAATGCAAGTCAATGGGGTATGCACGTATTAGCACGAGCTCCCGTAAGACACGATGTACTGCGCCATGTACTGTACGCTCCACAGTACATCGTGTGAACATACCCTAAATCATATGTCACAAACAAGAAAGACCACTCACACTTGCTCTCAATGAACTGGTGGAGGAGGCAGGACTTCCCCGTTCCTGCGCTGCCAATGACGAGGAACTTGAAGAGAAAATCTGAAATAAGAAAAAGGAAGAAATGTTAATCATGAACTCAGTCTGTTACATACCAAATCCTTCAGGTGAAGTGAAGACCATGGATTATGTTCAGACAATGGGACGCATGTAACATGGTCTCTGCTGCTTCTAGGTTAATTGATATATAGGGTGTTTTTGTTTATCACATTTTTCACACTTTGGTATGTTGTTTGTCAGTATAGCCTATTGTTTTTAGTATAGGGTGTTCCGGTGTTGAGGTCGCCCCTTTCGGGGCAGATGCTCCTCATACTATAGTTATTTATGTATTTATAATAGTGTGTTCAAGTAAGGTCTTTGTTGACCCTTATGGGTCTGTAAATGTGTTTTAATTGTATTAATATAAGTTATTTTTTAGAATGTCTGGACCCTAAGACCCCGTTCACACGGCTGATTTGGGCGCTGATTTCAGCCATACTGCACGTCGTATTTGCGCTGCAGTACGGCTGAAATCCGTCCCCGTCATTACGGTAATCCACAGTTCTCATAGAGAACTATGGATTCCGTCTCTCCTCCCCACGCGGTTAATGTGACATGTAAATTATTTCCGGCGTGTGCGCGCCGTAAATAATGACAGTCTATGGGGCCGGCGAGCTGCCGGCCCCCCGCCTCCGCTGCACGGCAGCCGGCGTAATTGCGGGGCGAAATCCGTCCCGCAATTACGTCGGCAATAAGCTGTGTAAACCGGGCCTAAGGCATCAATATTGACTCTAGTCGTTTTTGTAATAGGTCTGATGGTGGGTGGTTGTATATTTAGGCGCCTCCTACCAAGGATCTATTAGGAGTTTTTGTGGTTTTTATTTGTTATGGTCTCTGCTGCCTACAACAACCAGAGCTCGGCTCTCATTTTTCCAGAGCAGTATTAGGCGGATGTACTTCGGGCGCATTGCAGCGCAATTAAACCCCGCAAATACGGCGTGTGCAGATCTCCTTTAGCAGAAGGGTCAGTTCATGAAGTTGATGTGTTGGAAGCAGAAAACATGGTGTAAAGATCTGAGTGACTTGGACAAGGACCCAATTGTGATGGACAAATAGTTGGGTCAGAGCACCTGAAGTAATTCCTGCCGGCTATGACAGAAAGGTGTGAGAAGACACAGGACATCACCGCTCGCTATGTATGGGGCTGATCAGAGTGCCCCCGCTGGGGACTGTCCACCGCTGCAAGCGCCAACAATAGGCATGTGAGCAGCAGAATCGGACCGAGGAGCAACGGAGGAAGGCGTCCTGGTCCGATACATCAGATCTACTTCCACAAAATGTGGTCAGCCGGGGGCACGTGCGTCACTTATGCAAAGAAGAGATGGCGCCAGGATGTACTATGGGAAGAAGACAAGCTGGCACACCCATTGTGATGATCTGGGCAATGTCCTGGCATCATGTGGATGTTGTGGTCACATGTGCCACCTGGCTAAACTTTCTACAGCCCAAGTCCTTCACACCAGCGGTATTACCTACTGGTCTCTTTCAGCAAGATAATGCCCCTGCCACACTGCCCAATATGTTCACGGGTGGTGTAAAGAGCATGACCAACAGTTCAAGGTGGCAACCTGGCTTCCAAGTTCTCCAGATCTCAATCCAGTCGGGCATCTGTGTGCTGCAATAAGTCCATGGCGTGCACTCCTCACAACTTAAAGGGGCTTCTCAACACATTGATTAGCTTTGAAGGGGTGTGCTCACCATACACAGAGTCACAGGCAGCTTCAGGCTCACACTTCATGGTCAGGCGGTGGACGATTCTACAGCAATGATTGGTGTATCAGCTCTGCTATTCCTGTTACAGTGTTTAGCGTGCAAGAAGCTCATAATCCGTTGAAAATAAAGGCGGGGGTGAAACTTACAGAAACTTGTGTACAAAGCACAGAAAAAATCCCCCCGTTAAACCCTGAACAAAGCAAAACAGAAAGCAATGTTTAACAGTCCCATTTGTTTTGCCTCACCAAAAAAGTTTATGTGGTAAAAACCCTTTTAAACCAAACAAAAAAATAAAAATAATTACCAAACAATTGCTGTTTCGATTTTGCTTTGTCAGGGGAAACAGAAAATTTTATCTCATGCCTGGAAAAGTTTTGAGGTATTGCCCCTCCTTCCTCTCCCTTATCTGCTTGCTCCCTAACTTCCTTTGACCAGGGTAAGCACTTCCCGCGGGTCTTCTCTATAACACTGGGCTGTTACCTAAGTTAATACATTTTCTCTCCAACTAACCCTGTCTAACCTTTTGGCAGTCACTCCACTGAGGTAATCTCAGCAAGGGCTTTTATCTAATTAATAAGAAGTTTTAATCTTAGACCTGACCCTTGTGGGGTTTAAAAACCTCCGTCATAATTTTAAACAACCAAAAAAGGTTATAGAATACTCCACAGAAACCCACACCTCCAGGAAGTTTTTTAAAGCGGGCGTGGTTTTGGAAACAGAAGGGGAGAAAACCCTTTAAAGGGGTTCTGTTTTTTGGGGACAAAAATTGACCCCCCTGGGGTTTTTCTTTTATCCCTCACATAAAGCTTTTTGGTGGTGGGGAATTTAAAACCCAGGAATTTTAAATTTCCGTTTTCCCCATTGATTTTTTGATTTGCTTTTTGGGGGGAACAGGATTTTTCTATCTTAACACAATTTCCTTGATTGAACCCTTTTTCTTTCTCCTGTGCCAAAAAGTGCCTTTAAATTTTGGGCTCACAAACGTTCCAAAGAAGGGGGTTGGATAAACCAAATGTCTGACTGCCAACTGCTGGCACTGCCCATTATATACCCTGCAATCTAACCTTATAAGCAGCAATCAAGACGCGGCACCTTACTACACCCAGGCTTTAATGATTTTTTGATAATTGGGCATATGGACGAGAGCAAAAATTAGAAATTTGATCCCTTGGCAAACAAACTTAATCCTAGGGGCAAAACCCTTGTTGGAAAGCAAGAAACAGTTTTTTTGTAGTTATGAGGGGTTTTGCACCCCGCAGGGGGAAATTTTGGTCCACCCTCTTTCGATCTCTCTAATCATAAGTTTTGAGTTGTCCTTGGCAACTCGGACTTCAACCCCCCCTAGTTTTCTTGGTTTTCCCCGGTTGGAAAATGGCTAGGCCACTCCATGACCAAAAAGTGCTTCTTTTTGAGCCACTCCTTTGTACCCTTTGGGTGCCGAAAATTAAATTTTTTACGGTTCCTTTTGGGTTTCTATTGTTATTTTTTTCTACTAAAACCCCCAACCTCCTAAATAAGTGGCTTACCATAACACAACAGGGGGCGTTGAGGTCTGCAGGTTTTTAAACCATTCGGCGTAATGTGTTTACAATGGTTTTTTTTGGGTGACTGGGGTCCCAGCTGCCTTAGATCAAAACAATTTCCCCCGTGGTTTTAGGCTGACTCTCACCTTCCCATGTCGGGGAACCCCCAGATGAGTTTTTGCTTGGGCCCCAGAATGAGGGCGTTTGCAGTCTTTTGTATTTTTTTCCATTTTCTTATTTTTTTGCACCAACAGTTTTTCCCTCCCCAGCGTCTTATTTTGGTTTTTGTAGCCCATTCCAGCTTGTGCAGGTCTTGTTTGCCCCCTGACATCCTTAAAAAGCTTTTTGGGTCTTGCCCATGTTGTAAGGTTTAAAGGTCTGCTGTTGAGTCTGTGGAAAGGATCTTTTAAAAAGGGACTTTATGACAGTGTCTTTAACCCTTACCGACATTTTGCTACTCTCGGCAATGTGGGGGGGGGTTCCCGAAAATTCCCGTATGATACTCAAGGCGATTTTGGGCGCTCACAGGCGGGCGGCAAGATCCGGCATGGAAAACCAGCGGTATAAGCCGGGGCATCTTCCACACCCCCCACGCCGAAGGGCTCCTGCTGCCGCGATCCCGCACAGAAATGGCGCTGAGGGCCGTTTCCTCTCCTACCAGCACCCCGGGGCGAATGACAGTATCCGGGTTGTTGGTGACGCACGATGCCCAAATGCATTGTGGGCAGCATAAAAGCGTTTTCCAAGGAGACCAGCATACAGCTTAAGCTGTATGCTGATCTCCTAAGCATGAACACTGACGTGTTCATCAATTTTCCCCCCGGGAAAAGGGGAAAAAAAAAAAAAAAGTGTAAAAAATTAAAAAACAAACAAAAAAAAAAATAAAACACTACAAACCCCTTTTCCCCTTTACAAACGACAATCCCCCCAAAAAAGAAAAAAAAATAAGTCCCATTTTGGGACCCGCGTGGTAGCGCCCACCCTATAAATTTGTCATTTAATTAAACCCTTGGTGAACGGGTAAAAAAAAAACCAAAAAACAGTCACAGAATTGCATTTTTTTTCACAAGCCCATAAAATGGGGTAAAAAGTCATCAAAAAATATATCAACATCAAGTGATGCCCAATTTAAAAAGTCAGTTCATCCCGCAAAAAAAAAGTCCTTTCACACTTGTATCGGAAAAATTTAAAAAAATTTTGGGGTATTTAAAAATAGCGATGCAAAATATTGTTTTCACAATAAAAACCCTTTTCAAAAATTGGCTTTCAAAAAAAAAAAAAACTACTAAATTTTGGGTCACCGTAATTTTCTCAACCCACAGAGTAAAACTTAACTTGTCACGGGAAAATGCACGGTGAACGCATTTTAAAAATAAAAATAAAAAAAACTGTAGGATTGCAGTATTTTCTTCACCCTCCTTCCAAAAAAAACGATTTATAAAACTTGCTTTCTATGTGTAAAAGTAATAAAAATAAAAAACTATATAAAAAAATTTATATTATTGTAATTGAAAACCGACCAGCAAAAAAAAAAAAGAATATCCCCACCATTTACCCGTATGGGAATACTGGGTAAAAAAAGAAGCCAAAAACAAATGCCCCGGGAAAAAATTTGCGTTTCCCCCCCTCCATTTCCCATGGCCCAAGCAAAAAAAAAAACTACGGAACACCTGTGCGCCCAAAATGCACAATACACCTTAGTGAATCCCTGAGGGGTTGAAAACCCCAAAATGGAACTTTGGAGTTTTACCTGTTTATCTTTGGGGCTTTGCAGATGGACATGGCCCCACCAATATCTGTGGCCAAAAGCCCAAAAAGCCCCCCCCCTTGTCCCCCTGCTTCCCCAAACACAGTTTAACCCACATTGGGTATTCCGAACTTGGAAGAAAAAGCGTAACACAATTTTGGTTTTTTTCCAGGGTTCCTTTTAAAAATTTAAACTTTTTTAGCTAAAATTGCAGATTATTGGAAAAAAATATTTTTTTTATTTTCAAGCCTAAGCTAAAAAAATTTGTGAAAAAGCTGTGGGGTCGTATACTCACCCCCCTCGGATATTTCCGTAAGGGTAGTTTCCAATATGGGGTCTTTTTAGGGGATTTATTAAATTTTTTAAAACCCTTGGGTGTCGCAAACCGAAATGGCCCCTAAATAAAAAACTAATGAAAATGAGCCCCAGAGTCCCAGTAGGTGCCCCTCCCATTCTGGGGGGTTTTGGGTTGAGCCCAAAAAAAAGACTAGGGCCACTATGGGATACTCTGAAAATGGGAAATCTGGGGAAAACAATATTAATTGCATTTTCCTGATCCATTTACGTATTTTTGTCAATAATGTATAAAAATTTAAAAAATTTCAAAAAAAGTGAAATTTTGAAATTTCACTTCACTTTGTTTAATCCTGTGAAACACCCAATGGGGTTAAAAAACTTTCTAAAAGCTGTTTTTAATATTTAAGGGGTTGTGTTTTTTTAAAGAGGGGATTTAGGGGGGATCAAAAAAACAGGCCAATCAAAACCGTTAGAATTTTGGGCTGGTCCAAAAAAATTATATTCAAATTTTCTTGAAAATGAAAATTAATACTAAATTTAAAACCCCCTAATGTGTAAAAAAAAAAAGCATTTAAAAAAATGAGCCAAACTAAGCAAACAATGGTAATGCTAGTTATAAAATATTTTGAGGGGAATAACATCGTCTTACAACAGAAATTTTTTTTTAATTTGAAAATTGGGAAATTTTCACATTTTTCACGATAAATTTTATATTTTTCACAAAAAAACAATCATTTTTTTTGGACCAAAAATTTTTTACTATCTTAAAGCCAATGTGCACGAAAACAATCTCTAAAAACTGGAAGGTTTAAATTTTCAAAAAATTATTTTTAATAAAGTGACACATGCAGATTTAAAAAATGGGCTCTGCAGAAGGGGAAAACTGGTTCCCGGGGGTAAGGGGTTAATGAGGTAAGAGTGATTAGGAGGCTAACTGGTCTGTAGGGCCCGAACCTTAGGGCCCGGTAGGGGGTCAAATACTTATTTCTCCATCAAAATGCAAATAAATTATATAATTTTACAAAGTGTTTTCTGGATTTTTTTTTGGGTTTCTATCTCTCAATGTTAAAAATAACCTCCCTAAAATTTTAGACTTCATGTCTTTTTAGTGGGAAATCTTTCCAATACAAGGGATCAAATACTTATTTCCTTCACTGTAGCACATACCTCCTCTTTCTACACGTGCCCGTTCTAATTGTGTTTGTTTGTACTGGAAACAGTCAACAGGCTGGCGGTCAGACACACGCCTAAGCTCCTATAATGCACAGAGTCACTACAGGGCACTGGACTGGGACGAGGCTATACTGCCAGAACTAGGACTGTTGCTAAGTACCGTACTGGTGTAATGTGGACACCTTTTATAGAAAAATTTACCCGATTTTAAACTCTGCAAGTCATGAACCAGCAGGAAAAGCTGGAGATTTTAGCACCGAGGCCTAAAAAATTTTGAGTGCATCGGAAGAAAACCCGGGTCATTTCAAGATTCGTAAGTATTTCTACTTTTTAAAACTGAAAAAGGGAAGCGGGAACGAAAATGGGCAGAAAGGCCCAGAAGTGACTGCAGAGGGGGAAAAGTAAACGCAGGGGGGGGAAAGAACTGCAGAGGGGGAAAAGTGACTGCAGAGGGGGAAAAGAGACTGTAACATGTGATGTAAAAGGGAAAAACATCATGTTTTAAGATAGACCAAAACCCCCACGGAGGAGGGGGAAAACGCCCAGGAAGAAAGCCAACCCCAGAAAACCAAAAACTCCCCAACATTTTTCCCAACAAAAAGCAGAAAAAAGACTGTCCACACCTGCACCAGCCACGAGACGCCCCAAGAAAAATCTCCACACCCCCGCGACCCCTTTCCACAGGGGTCCCCAAAACACCCCCCCCCCGAGAAAATCGCCCCCCCCAACGGGCCCCCCCCGCCCCCCCTTTCCCACATGCCCCCAAAAAACCCCCCCCAAAAGACATTTTCCACCGGGCCCCCCCGCGACCCCTCCAAAGACATCTCCACCAGCCCCCCGCCCACCCCCCAAACTTTGCCCCCCAAAACACCCCCGAGACACCCCACCCCCCACCCCCGAGAAAACCCCCCACCAGCCCCGCAACACCCCCACATGTCCCCCAAAACCCACCCCCGAACACCTCCCCCGAGCCCCCGCGACACCCTTCCACCGGGGGCCCCGCGACACCTCCACCAGCCCCCGCGACACCTCCACCAGCCCCCGCGACACCTCCACCAGCCCCCGAGACACCTCCACCAGCCCCCGAGACACCTCCACCAGCCCCCGCGACACCTCCACCAGCCCCCGCGACACCCCCGAGACATCTCCATCAGCCCCCGCGACACCTCCACCAGTCCCCAAAACACCCCCGAGACATCTCCAACAGCCCCCGCGACACCTCCACATGTCCCCAAAACACCCCCGAGACATCTCCATCAGCCCCCCGCGACACCTCCACCAGTCCCCAAAACACCCCCGAGACATCTACATCAGTCCCCCGCACATTTTCCACCAGTCCCCAAAACACCCCCGAGACATCTCCAACAGCCCCCCCGCACCACCGCTCCACCAGTCCCCAAAAGACCCCCGAGACATCTCCATCAGCCCCCGCGACACCTCCACATGTCCCCAAAACCCCCCCGAGACCTCTCCATCAGCCCCCGCGATACCTCCACCAGTCCCCAAAACACCCCCGAGACATCTCCATCAGCCCCCCGATACCTCCACCAGTCCCCAAAACACCCCCGAGACATCCCCATCAGACCCCGCGACTCTTCCACCAGTCCCCAAAACACCCCCGAGACATCTCCATCAGCCCCCGCGACAGCTCCACCAGCCCCAAACACCCCCGAGACACCTCCACCAGCCCCCGCGACACCTCCACCAGTCCCCAAAACACCCCCGAGACATCTCCATCAGCCCCCGCGACACCTCCACCAGTCCCCAAAACACCCCCGAGACATCTCCATCAGCCCCAAGACACCTCCACCAGTCCCCGAGACATCCGAGACACCTGCACCAGTCCCCGAGTCCTCCCCACCTGCCCCCAACACCGAGACCTACCAAACTGTTCCCCTCACCGAGACCTCCCCACCTGTCCCCAACACCGAGACCTAACCACCTGTTCCCCTCACCGAGAGCTCCCCACCTGCCCCCGTCGCCGAAACCTCCCCACCTGCCCCCGTCGCCGAATCCTCACCCACCTGCCCCCATCACCGAAACCTCCCCACCTGCCCCCGTCGCCGAAACCTCCCCACCTGCCCCCGTCGCCGAGACCTCCCCACCTGCCCCCATCGCCGAAACCTCCCCACCGGCCCCCGTCGCCGAGACCTCCCCACCTGCCCCCGTCGCCGAGACCTCCCCACCTGCCCCCCCGAGACCTCCCCACCGAGACCTCCCCACCTGCCCCACCGAGACCTCCCCACCTGCCCCCATCACCGAGACCTCCCCACCTGTCCCCGAGACCTCCCCACCTGCCCCCGAGACCTCCCCACCTGCCACCTAGACCTCCCCACCTGTCCCCGAGACCTCCCCACCTGCCCCCGAGACCTCCCCACCTGCCCCCGAGACCTCCCCACCTGCCCCCATCACCGAAACCTCCCCACCTGCCCCCATCACCGAGACCTCCCCACCTGCCCCCGTCACCGAAACCTCCCCACCTGCCCCCGTCACCGAAACCTCCCCACCTGCCCCCGTCACCGAAACCTCCCCACCTGCCCCCGTCACCGAAACCTCCCCACCTGCCCCCGTCACCGAAACCTCCCCACCTGCCCCCGTCACCGAAACCTCCCCACCTGCCCCCATCACCGAAACCTCCCCACCTGCCCCCATCACCGAAACCTCCCCACCTGCCCCCATCACCGAAACCTCCCCACCTGCCCCCATCACCGAAACCTCCCCACCTGTCCCCGAGACCTCCCCACCTGCCCCCATCACCGAAACCTCCCCACCTGCCCCCATCACCGAAACCTCCCCACCTGTCCCCATCACCGAAACCTCCCCACCTGTCCCCGAGACCTCCCCACCTGCCCCCATCACCGAGACCTCCCCACCTGCCCCCATCACCGAAACCTCCCCACCTGCCCCCATCACCGAAACCTCCCCACCTGCCCCCATCACCGAAACCTCCCCACCTGCCCCCATCACCGAGACCTCCCCACCTGCCCCCATCACCGAGACCTCCCCACCTGCCCCCATCACCGAGACCTCCCCACCTGCCCCCATCACCGAAACCTCCCCACCTGCCCCCATCACCGAGACCTCCCCACCTGGCCCCTTCACCGAGACCTCCCCACCTGCCCCCATCACCGAGACCTCCCCACCTGCCCCCATCACCGATACCTCCCCACCTGCCCCCATCACCGAGACCTCCCCACCTGCCCCCATCACCGAGACCTCCCCACCTGTCGCCGAAACCTCCCCACCTGCCCCCATCACCGAAACCTCCCCACCTGCCCCCCCTCACCGAAACCTCCCCACCTGCCCCCATCACCGAAACCTCCCCACCTGCCCCCATCACCGAGACCTCCCCACCTGCCCCCATCACCGAAACCTCCCCACCTGTCCCCGAGACCTCCCCACCTGTCCCCGAGACCTCCCCACCTGTCCCCGAGACCTCCCCACCTGTCCCCGAGACCTCCCCACCTATCACCGAGACCTCCCCACCTGTCCCCGAGACCTCCCCACCTATCACCGAGACCTCCCCACCTATCACCGAGACCTCCCCACCGGTCCCCATCACCGAAACCTCCCCACCGGTCCCCATCACCGAAACCTCCCCACCTGTCCCCGAGACCTCCCCACCGCCCCCCGAACCCCCCCACCTTCCCCCGAAAAAACCTCCCCACCGTCCCCGGGGGGACCCCCCCCCCCTGCCCCACAAATCACCAAAACCCCCTTCCCCCCCCCTCCCTCCCATCCCCCCGAACCCCCCAAACCTGTCCCCCCCCAGAACCCCAGTCCCCACCTCCCCCCCCAATCGCCGAGAAAAACCCTCCCCACCTGGCCCCCAACCCCGAACCTCCCCCACCCTCCCCCCCACCACCGAGACCTCCCCCCCCTGCCCCCTTCCCCCGAAAACCCTCCCCCCCTTTGCCACAAATAAACCGAAAACCTCCCCACCTGCCAAAAAACACCAAAAACCTCCCCACCTTTCCCCGAACCCCCCCAAACCTGTCCCCGAAAAACCTCCCCCCCCCCTGTCCCCAGCCCTCCCCCACCTTTCCCCCGAACCCCCCCACCTTCCCCCCATCACCGAGCCCCCGTCCCCCTCCTGCCCCCATCCCCGGGCCCCTCCCCCCCTTTGCCCCCCATAAAACCCGAGCCCCTCCCCCCCTTTGGCCCCCATCCCCGGGAGACCTTCCCCACCTGCCCCCATCACCAGACCCCTCCCCACCTGCCCCCACCACCGAGACCTCCCCACCGGGCCCCCCCATCCCCGGGAGCCTCCCCACCGGGCCCCCTTTCACCCGAACCCCCCCCACCGGGCCCCCCCCACCCCAACCAAAACCCCCCTCCCCAAACCTGTCCCCATAAACCCCGAAACCCCCCACCGTCCCCATAAAACCAAAACCTCCCCACCTCCCCCATAAACCAAACCCCCCCCCAAACCTGCCCCCCCGAGACCTCCCCACCTGTCCCCCCAAAGGACCCCCCCCCCCTTGCCCCCCCGGAGACCTCCCCCCCCTGTCCCCGAAAACCCCCCCCCACCTGCCCCCATAACCGAAAACCTCCCCCCACCCTTAGCCCCCGAGACCTCCCCACCTGCCCCCATCACCGAGCCCCTCCCCCACCTCCCCCATCACCAAAAAACCTCCCCACCTTTTCCCCCATCACCGAAACCCCCCCCACCTGCCCCATCACCGAAACCTCCCCCCAAACCCTGCCCCCATAAACCCGAAAACCCTTCCCCACCTGCCCCCGAGCCCCCTCCCCACCTGCCCCCCGAGCCCTTCCCCACCTGCCCCCGAACCCCCCCACCCCCCCCCGAACCCCCCCCACCTGCCCCCAAACCCCTCCCCCCCGTCCCCGAAAAACCCCTCCCCCCCCTTTGCCCCATAAACCGAAAACCCTCCCCCCTGTCCCCGGCCCCCCAGCCCTGCCTCTCAACCGACGTCTCGGAAAAATGGCCCCTTCCCTGGGGGTTTTGGGCCCCCCCCCCCTCCTCCTCCTCCGGCCCCCGGGGCCCGGGCGCCCGGGCTTCCTCTACGGGAAACTCAGGGAAAAGGGGGGTGCACCTCACCCTGGACCGTCAACCGGGGCCCCAAATGAGGGGGACCCCAAAGCAGAGTTTTTTTAAATGACCCTGGGGGAAAGTAAAAATGTAAAAGAGCTTTTGTGTTTTTTAGCAAAGTGGAAAAAGTAAAATTTAGAGAGCTGTGTGTGAATGAAAAAAGGGATTTTTAAACTTTTAGCAGAGCTGTGAGTGTTTAAAGCTAGGGTGGAAATGAAACATGTAGCAGAGCTGTGTGGGGTAAAAACAATGTGGATATGTACGTGTAGCAGAGCGTGGGGTTAGAGCTATGGGAAAAGAAACGTTTTAGCAGAGCGTTTGTATGAGCAAATATGAATTAATGAAACAGTAGCAGAGCTTGGTTGGAGTATGGTTTAGGTGGATATGTCATGTAGCAAAACTGTGTGTGTATGAGCTATGTGGGATATGAACTAAAGGCATAGCTGTGTGAATGAGCAATGGGGGATATTAAAATTTACAGGGGCTTTTTGGTGTATTGCTATGGGATATGCCGTGTGCAACTGGGGGTATAAATTATAAAATTGTGTGGAATTTTACTTTTTAAGCAGAGCTGAAAAAAAGAGCAAAATGGGATATGTAAGGGGAAGCAGAGCTGTTTTAAATGAGCTAAAAACTTTTAGGAGCTAGCGGCGTGGTAAGAGCAAATTTGGAAAAAGAAACGGGAACAGAGCTTGTGTAAATGAGCTATTTTAAAAAATTTTAAACGTGTAGAGAGCTGTGGTGTGTAGAGCAATGGGGGTATGTACATGTAGCAGAGCTTTTTGGGGAATGACCTAAGTGGATAAAAATACATGAAGAAAGGGGGCGGGTTTTTGATGAGCAATGGTGGATATGAAACAAGTACAGGGGTGGTGTTTAGCAAAGGGGATATGGGGGGTGTGGGGCAGAGCTTTTGTTTATGACAAATGTGGATAGGGTTACATGTAGCAAGCGTTTTGTTTTACCCCGGGTGGATATCTACATTTTGGGCAGAGCTGTGTTTTGTATGACCAATGTGGATATGAAACTTGTGGGAAAGAGCGGTGTGTATGGGGCATGGAATTTACGTGTACAGAGCTGTTTTTTATGACTATGAACGTGGTGCAGAGCTGTGCGTTATGATTTTATTGGAAAAGACGTGAAAGCAAAGTTTGGGGGAAATGACTAAGTACGTTGCAGAGCTGGTGTGTATGAGTTTAAGGGATATGTACGGGTTAGCGGGAGCCTGGGGGTATGAGCAAAGGGATATTACTGAAGCAGAGCTGTGTGTGTTTGAGCTATGTGGATATATACATGTAGCAGGGGCTGTGTGTGTATGAGCAATGTGGATTTTGAAAACATGTAACAAGTGTGTGTATGAGCTATGGGGATTTTTAAAAAGTAGCAGGGGCTGTGGGTATGAGCTTTTGTGGTATTTACGGTAGCAGAGCTGTGGTATGAGCTATGGGAATGTACATGTAGCAGAGCTGTTTTTATGAGCTATGTGGATATTACATGTAGCAGGTTTGTGGGGTTTTGAGCAAAGGGGAAAATAAGTAAAAGAAAGCAAAAGCTGTTTTGGTGGGTTTGAGCTATTGGAAAGGGAAAACGTTTACCCGGGGCTGGTGTTTTGACTGTGTGGATATGTACTTACCCGAGCGTTTGTGTATGAGTTTATGGGGAAATATGTACTTTGAAAGCAAAGCGTTGTTGTAATGAGCAATGGGAAAAGTACGTGGGGCAGACTGTGGGGTGTAATGGGGCAAAATGGGGGAAAAAGTACTTTGGGGCAAACCCTGTGGAAAATGAGCTTTTTTGGAAAAAGTACAAAAATCAAGCGTTAAGACAAATGGGAAAAATGTACATTTTTACCAGAGCTTTTGTTTTTTTGGGGACTATGTTATGTAAAATTAAAGGCAGTTTTATAAAGCAATGGGAAATGTAAGTTAGCATTTGCGGGGTTTTGGAAAGTAAGTTGGGAAAAAATAAAACAAACAAGCGGTATGACAATTTTGGTTTATGTACGTGTAGCAGAGGCGTGTGAAAGAGGGGGTTTTTGAGTAATGTAGGAGCTTGTGAGGTGTAATGAGCTATGGGGGATAGGGACAGGGAAAGCAAGCTGTTTTGTATGACAAATTGGGGAAATGTATTTTTAAAGCAGTGCGTGTTTTGGTATGACCCAAGGGTGGTAAAAAGACAAGTAGCGGGCCGGGGTGGGGTTTGAGCTATGGTTGAAAAAAAAGGGGGCAGAGCTGGTGTGAATGAGCTAAAAAGGAAATATGAAACATGTAGCAGAGTTTTTGTGAATGAGCAATGTGGATATGTAAAATTAACAAGCTGTGTATGAGCTATGAACTTTTAGCAAGCGGGGTGGGGGTAAGGCTATGTGGTATGTAGGGTTAGCATAGCTGTGTATGTATGAAAAAAGTAAAAAGAACAAAAAGCAAGGGGGTTTGATGAAAAGAGCTAGTGGGAATATGAACAATGTAGCAACTGTGTATGAGCAAATGGGGATATGTACATGTAGCAGTGCTTTTGGTGGTTTAGCAAGTGGAAAAATGTAACTTTAAGGAAGCTGTTTTTGAATGAAAATGTGGATTATGTCCCATGTACAGACTTTTGAGTGAAGCTTTTGTGGTTTTAATACATGTTGCAGACTGTGATGTATGAGCTATATGGAAAAGTACGTGAAAGCAGGCTTTTTGGTGGAAATGCCAAATTTTTTGGATATGTAAAAATTGTAGCAGGGGCTGTTTTGGGATTTGGGAGCTATGTGGAAAATTACTTGTGGGCAGAGTGTTTTTGGGGTATTGAGCTATTTGGAAAATAAAATTTTAGCAGAGTTTGTGGGGTGTATGACTATGTGGAAAAGAAACGGTAGGCAGAGCTTTGTGTGAATGAGCTTGTGGAAAGTAAAAAAAGGGGAAAGACTGGGTTGTAAAGAGCTAATGGTGATATGTACATGTAGCAGAGGCTGGGGTGGTATGAGCAAGGGTGGATATGTACATGAAGAGCGGTGTGTATGAGCAAAGTGGAAATTAAACATGGGGCGAGCTGGTGTTGTATGAGCAAAGGGGGATATTTTAGGGGGAAAACCCGGGGCTGTGGGGTATAGCTAATTGGGGAAAAAGTACAAAAGCAGAGCTTTGTGGAAAGACTATGTGGATATGTACGGGGCACCCAGAGCTGTGGTGTAGAAAGCTATGGGGAAAAAGAACGGGGTGGGCCAGGGGCTGGGGGTTGTTTTTAGCTATGTGGGATATGTAAAATTTGGAAAAAGGCAGAGCGTGAAAAGGTATGATAATTTTAAAGGCAATACAGTTACAAGGTGTGTTTTGAGCAAATTGGAAAGTAAAAATGAACAGAGCTGGGGGTTAGGGACAAAGGGGAAAAAAGGTACATGTAGCAGACTTTTTGGTTGTAAGAGCAATGAAAAATTGTCCCTTGTACGAGCTTTGGGGGGAAAGCTATGTGGATATGAACATGTACCCAACGTGTGTGAAGGGGCCCTATGTGGTTTGGGTCCCCTGGGGCAAGCTGGGGAAAAGACTTTTTACGTGAAAGCAGACTGGGTGTGTATGACATTTTGGATATGTCAATGTAGCAGAGGCTGTGGGGAATTTAAGCTGTGTGGGGTTTAATGTAAAATTTTACAACTTTTGGTATGAACTATTTTGGATATTTAGGGATGGGCAAAGCTGGGGGTGAAATGACAGGGTGGATAGGTATGTTTTTGGGCAGAGTTTGTGGTGTTTGACTATGTGGATATAAACATGTAGCAGAGCTTGTGTTTTAATGACTATGTGGAAAAGTACGGGGTACAGAGCTGTGTGTATGACTAGGGATATTTACATTTTAGAAGACGGGTTTTGGGGTATGAGGCTATGGGATATGAAACATGTGCAGAGCTGGTGTGAATAAACTATGTGGAATGTACGGGGACCCAGGTGTTTTTGGTGTTTTTTTTAAACAATGTAAAAAAGTAAAAGTAAAAAGAGCTGTGTGTTTTTAGTTTTTTTGGATATGTACATGTACGGGGGCGTCCCTTTGAAATGAGTTTAATGGGGGAAAAGTACGGTGGGCAGGGGCGGGGTGTGTATGTTTTCCTATGGGGGAATAATGAAAACCATGGGGAAAGAGCGTGTGGGGAATGACAATTTTGGATATGTACGATGAACAGTGCTGTTTTTTGTATAAAGTTTTTTTGGATATGTAAATTACAGGGCTGTGGGGGTTATGTCATGTTGGATATGTTAAAATTTTACCAAAAAGTTTTTGGAGAAGAGTTATGGGGGGAATATTTTAACGGAAGCAAAGCTTTTGAGTGAATGAGCTATTAACGTCAGCAAAAAGCGTGTGTGAAGAAGCTTTTTGGGGATATTTCCGTGTAGGCAGGGGGCGTTTTTAGGGGGGCAAATGGGGAATATGTACATGTACGGGAGCTTTTGTGCAATGAGTTATGGGGAATTAAGGGGAAAACATTTTAGCAGAATTTTTTGGGGGTTATGAGCAAATTTTAGGGGTTAAGTCCCTTAAGTACCCCAGAGCTTTTGTGTGTTGAAATGGGAAAAAGTTTTTAAGTTTTAATGATTTAAAAAGCAGGGTGTTTAAAAAAAAATTAGACGGCCTTATGGGGGATTTTGTACTTTTTGGGGGCAGACCAGGTTTTAAAGGAAGCTATGGGGATATGTAAAAGGAAATCAGAGTTTTGGGGGTTTTTATGACAATTTGGGGTTTAAAATTAACATTTATAAAAAGGGGCTGTGTGCGTCAGAGCTATGGGGTTTATTTTACTGAAAGCGGGAACCAATTGTTTTTGAAAGAGAAGTGGATAGGGTTCTGGTAGCAGAGCTTTTGGGGTATTGGCTATTGGGATATGAGTGTGGGCCGAGCTGTGTTTTGTAGGACAAAGTGGGATAAACCCCGGTGAAAGGGGAGCTTGTGTTGGAAAGACAATGGGGAAATATGTACGTTAAGGCATAGCGTTGGTGTTGAGCAAAGGTTTTGGAAAGAAACATGTACAGAGCTGTGTGCGTCGGGATCTGGGGGTGGATATGTACGAAGGCAGAGCTGTGTGTGAAAGAGTTTATTTTGGATTTAGAGGGGAAAAATGAAAAAAAAAAAAAAGGAAAAGAGGGGGCGCAAAAATATTTTTAATTTTGTTAAAAAATATTGAGAAATAACGGAAGTAAAACTTTCCTACCTTTAGGTGTTGCGCTTTTAATTTTAAAAGGGCAAAACCCAAAAAACAAAGCGCTTACGGGGGCTTTTTGGTAACCCCTTTAATGCCCTTCCCTAAAACACGGCGGGCCGCTGGGGTCTTATAGCCCCGGGTTTTCGGAAAACCCCGGGGGGGGAAAAAAAAAATTTACCCAAGGGGAAAAAGGAAGAAAAAAAGGACCCCGGCGCACGTTTTAAATTTGAAACAAGAAAAAAAAACCCAAAGGCTATAGGTTTTTTCCATTAGAAAAATTTTTTTTTATTCAAAAAAAAATGACTCGGGGGTTAAACCGCGAGCAAAAATTTTAAAAAACAAAAAAAAAACCCAATAAAAATGTTCTTTCCCCGGCCGAAAGGGGCCGGGGGCTGCAATCCCGCATTTCATCAGAATTTTAAAAATATTAAAAGGAACACGGGGAGATATAATATAAGGGTTTAATTAAAATACATAAATTTGGTTTTTTTTTTTTTTAAAAGGAAAAATTGGACTTAAACAGGAACAGGTGTGAAGAAAAAAGAAATTAATTTGCCCGGGGAATTTTCAATCGGGAAGTTAAGAACAAACCCAAAAGGGAAAGAAAAGGGGGATGACCCCGGGTTTAGCCCAAAAAAACCCCCGGCCAGGCACATAAAAAAATCTTGTTTGGTTGTGAAAGCCCAAAAATTAAAAACAAAAAGTTGTGAAATTTGGGGGTTGGAGGAGTCTAAATTTCTGTGTTTACGGAACAAATGGGGGTTGAACCCCCGGGGTTGGGCGATTTTAAAAAAACACCACTGGGGGAGTTAAAAAACTGAAAATAGCAGGGGAATTTTGATCGGGAGCGAGTTTTAAAAAGAAGTGATAAAAAAAGGAGAAAAAAAGCCAAAAGGAAAAAAAAGGGGTGTGCCCAAACAAAAAAAAAACCAAAAGGGAAAAAGAAAACGGGAAATTCTTTTTTAAAAAAATAACAGGCGCCAAAAGATTTGTAAAAAAATAAGGGCGCTCTTTTTAATTTTGTTTTCCCCCCCAGGGGAGCTGTGATTGGGTTTAAAAAAAAAGAAGAAACCCTTGGGATTCAAACCAAAATGGTTGGGTGTAAAAAAGGGAGGAAAAAGGGGCTTGGGTTTTTGGTTTTTCCCTACACGGGCCCTAAAAAAATGGGGCCAAATTTCCGTGGGAAGCCTAAAAAGGAAGCGTTTGGGTGCTTGTCTCCCCGGGGGTTACAAAAGGGCCCAAATTTGGGGGGAAAAAAAATACTTCCAAATAGAGAATAACAAAAGGAAAATTTTATGAAAGTTCGGGGGTTTTAAAAAATGTACCCGCCCCGGGGGTTTAAAATGTTTAAAATTCAGAACAAAAAAACCCACTGAAAAATTTGGGAAAGCAAAAAAAAACCAAAATTTAATATTATAATGGAAAGTCAGTTTAAGAACGTAAACAACATTAGATTTTTAATTTAAAACATGGGGCACACGGGGTTAAAAAATGTGGTTCATAGGGAAGGAAAGGTAATTTGAAAATACCTCATTATACAAAAAGAAGGATAAAAATTTTTTTCATGAGGTTGTAAAAATAAAACAACAAAGAACTAGAAAAGATATCTGGGGGTATTTCGGAACCCCCGGATATAACTCGGGAAACAATGAAAAAAAACCCAGTGGGCAGAATAAAAAATTTTAAAAAATGAAACAACAAAAATTCATTTTTTTTTAAAAAATTATTTTGTAACCTGGTAAAAATCTAAATCCGCCCCGGGGAAAAAACACCATTTAACTCTGATTTTTGTTTAAAGAAATGGGTGAGGGGAATTTTTCGGGTAATTTTTTTAAATTTTTTTAATTTTTTTTAATTTTTTTTTTTTTTTTTTTTAAAGTTGTGTTTTTAAAACATTTTTGAATAAAAATGCAGGAAGGTTTTTTAATAAATTATTCCTTTGGCATCATTGAGGCCCTTGGGGAAACAAAGTTCTGCAGCCAAATACTTTCCAAAAACCCATCCCTTTTTTTTTAAAAGAGCCGGGGACGGTTTGGGGAAAAATTTTGGGGAAAGAAAGCCCAACAGGAGTGTATTTAAAAATCTAAAAAAATCTCTCTGGTGGGAATTTTTTAAAACATGGCATGAAACGCTGGTGTAACAGATCTCCTCTTTTGAACAAG
>JAODAL010009269.1:0-112030 GCA_025379985.1 Phyllomedusa bahiana | reverse complement strand
AAGCCCGGGGAAGGGATCCTTCACCCTGGTTTCCCCTAAGTTTCCTCCACAGGGGGTTTTTTCCTCTCCTGAGGCTGTGGGATGACCCTAGTATCTGGGTTTTTGCTATTTGGGACAAAAAAAAAAAAAAAAAAAGAAAAGGGAAAATATGAATCCTGGTATTAAAACATGTCACAGCTTTTTGGGGGTTTCGGGATCGGGGTGGGAAGGGCAGGTCAATTATGGGGGACAAATTTTTAACTAAAAGGATTTTAAAAAACCCATGGGGTAAGAGGCTGAGCTTTGGAATGGCCGCCTTAAGGGGATAATGGTAATGGCATCCAGGGGGGGGCAGGGTAGTTAATCAGGAGTGGGGATCCAGGGGGGCATTGGTGCCCCAAACGGGTACTGGCTCTCTATAATGGCAACCAAGCTGCCCCCCTTTATTCGTTGGCCGGGCTGCATTCAGACAGCGGGAATATCACAAATTTTGCCCCGCACCCCACCGACCCTTCCTGTTTTTTTTACTTATTTTGGTTTGAATAAAGCTGGGGCCATTTGACACCAAAGGAGAACGGTTTTCATTTTTTCTTTTTTTTAAAACTGGTACTATTAGACGGGGGGCATCCCATATCCAAAAGTCATGTGGAGATCTGAAGTACAAGGTGAAACGTTTAGTGCCCTATATCTGTAACTTAAAACCCCCATATTAAAAACTAGGGAAAAAGGGTAAAAAAAGTACCACCAGGAAGGTTAAAAAATAGGGAAAGGTGTTTGGGAAAAAGGGTAAAAAAGGGCTCTACAGAAACAAGGATAATATGAAAAGGCACAAGTAATGTAAGAATATTCATTTTAGGCAGCTGAGTTGAAATAAAAGCCCCTATAAACTTTAGTGGGTTTTTAAAAAACTTAGCACATATCCTGTATAACTACAGCTGTAAATGGAAAATAAAACAAGCTCCACTTTCCTGCAAAGTTATGCTACCAGGCTTATTCACTGGCAACAAGAAATGAAGATTGCTGAAGGGGAAATTCTTGGGGCTGACACCACAGAAAATTTAATTGCATCTAAAAAGCTATCGGGGCATTTTTCATTTGTGCCTTTTATTGACAAAATCAGTACTGATAATTAGCTTTAGAGGAGTTTTTCCCCACTTGCCCACTTTTAGAGGGCGATGTTATTATTAAGGGGGAAAAAAATAAATTGCCTAAGCCTTTAGATTATTTATGTCAACTTTATCTAGAGAGTTCAAAGGGCTCTCAAGTCTAGAAGAACCTGTACTAGTTTTTTAAATTTTTACAAATGCTATTAAAGGGACTTGCTTTCCCCATGAAACAACTGATAATGGTGTAAATAGCAAAAAGAGAAACACTCACATGACCAATTTCCCCCAGCTACAGTGATATTGTGTCATCTCAATATCTGACCACTGACTTTAATGGTGACCTCAGTGGATCCTAAAAGCAAATATGGCAACAGTCATCACTAAAATGATTAGCTTTCAACATGTAAGGGCAGATAATTGAAGACTTTTTTAAAATACATTGCTGTTTTGATTTTCTCCTGGTCAGGAGATAAGAAATATTTTATCTGCACTGATGCACATGGTTTTCTTGGGTTTCCCCCCGCCTCCTTTCCTGATTATACAGAGAGCAGGGTGTGATGTCACAATGGTCAAAGAGAGTTTTCCTTATTTAATAAGATTAGAAAAGTAAGTAAAAAAAACCCTTTGTATTTTTTCACTCCCAAGCTATATATCTTTTATTTGCTGAAAAAATTAAAAAATCCTCACCTACGCTTTTTTAAAAGTCCCCCAAGTTATAGAGGGGCTAAATATACTAACTGCTATAAATCCTCCACAACCTGACAGGGAGTAGTCTGAAACTGCTTGCGACTCTGTGAAAAAGATGGGAAAAACCCTTTTAAAGGGTTTTTTCCCCAATTTTAATTTTTGATGTGGGACCCCCAAAATGGTATTTAATCACTTTTTTTAAAAAATTATTAAAAAGTGACCTATGAGAGCTACACCTTGCTTTTAATCCCTAAATTTCGTGATTTTTCTACATTAACTACGACCAGTGTTTGCTTGGTTTGCACTTCTTATCTGATGGCAAGGCACATGAAAGAGCTTTGAAGGGAGGTGGAGAACAAAGCAGTGGTACTGGGTATGAGCACTAGCTTTGCTTCTGTGTCACAGCCTGTGTCTGCTGTATAGAGAATGTAATGTTGTAATATAATTATATGAGTAAACATGCAATCAGCCCCTGCTCATGTTTGCTCAACTACATGTTTGCTCAACTACAAAGACTGAATATCAGCCTCGGGAGCATGCATGGAAGGTGGTGCAATGACATCATGGTGGAGGCATTTGTTTGTTTAAACACAGGAACACAACGTCCCTTTTTTCAAGATTGAAGTAGACAGTGGCAGTCTTTTAGGTGAGGAAATCACTTCTTGACAAAACCCCTATAAGCTTCACCGTTGATCCAAAAACATACAGAAAACTGTAATGCCAGGCCTCTTACAATAGTTGGGTATTTTTCAAGCATAGGAACATGTAGATTAACACCAATATTTATATGAATTGTATCAAAGCAAAGGTACTAATCAATCAAAAATTTATCTAAAAAAGTGCAACAAGTAAATTGCAGCATGTTAATAACACACAATATGCTTAGTATAAAAACATCTAAATTCCACATAAATGTACCCTTGATATATATATATATATATATATATATATATATATATATATAAATATATATATATATAATATAATATATATATTCAAATCATAATGTGTTAGCGATCAGCATTTAACTGATGCAGCGAGTTTTAGCAAAGTCGTTTTTGTTTCTGTCACTTCAAGAGGCATAATAACAGCATGTACCAGTCAGCTCAGCAGCATGTACCAGTCAGCATTGTTGTTGTGACTATGTAACATCATGCGGACCATTTAAATATTATATCGGATGAAGATATTCACACTACCAGGTTTTTATGAAATAATCTGTTTGACATTGTGCCATTGTGGAAGATTGTGTATATTAAACTCTCTTATACAAGTAAAGAAAGTTAAAAGCATTATTTGCCTTCATACCTATGTAATTTAGCTACTATATTACGGATTTAAAACAGAGGATATCCGTTTTAGAATCAAAGCCTGAGTGTTCATATTGTTATTACGGCGGTAATGTTTGATTGAAAGTACTTCAAGAGGCATGACATTTTATTATTTTTCTGTCAACATAACCACGAGGATTTGCTTTTTTTGTGGAAATACGTGTATTTTTTTTTATTTGATTAGCATTATTTAATGTTTCATATAGTTCACTGAGAAACTGAAAAATAAAGTAATTTGAAAATAGAATAAAAAACATCTATTTTTAACAATTTTTAACAATTTTTCTGTGAACGACTAGATTTATACAATGTATATTTTTTTGTTATGTTCTACTGTTTTATTAAAAAATAAAAAAATAGCTTTGCATCACTATGTTCTTAAACCAATTTCTAATTTTAATGTTTATAGACTGATGTGATTACTTGTTTTTTGTGGGGTGAATTGTTTTTATCAATAGCATTTTGGGGTATGTATGACTTGAAATGTAATGTATGGAGTGGGTTTAGAATGTATGTAGAGGTCACTACAGCATACAAATGATGCAAACGAACATTCTCAGTCTGCTAAAATATAATAGGTCAGTGGAGTCAGGGTTCTAGCTGTCATCCAGGCTCTATCAGATCCTTTAATCTTGCTCAGGAAAGATAATTAAATGCATATATTGCAAATGGATTATTGATAGAGAACAGAAACAAAAATCAAATAAGACACCAAGAAATGACCCTTTTTGATACATGTATCCAAATACACTGTTTATGCTGCCGTATGTAAATATCATAGACCATGCATGGATCCGTGGAGGAACCCATACTTTTGTTCAGTTATTAAAAACAAATTGCAATAATAGCAACATGTATTATATTCAAAGAATTGTTTAAAATTAAAGGGGGTTTTCTCACAAATTATTCATTTTTTTACCCCATTCCTGTTTTCTTGGTTTCATTTTTGAATTCAGGGCATGTTTACTGGATTTCTAGGCTGCATAGAAGCCCGGGGGCCCGTAGCTTAAGAAAAAGTGTTGGGAGCCTTTTATGAGAATCAACAGGTCTGTACTGTAGCGACCTGAGACTGATGCGCCCATACAAAGGGGGTTATCAAATAGGTAGGACACTGTTAACTCCTTAATGACCGCCCTCCGTCTTTTGATGGTGGGCATTTCAGGTCATTCGTCTGCAGCGACGTCTTTTGGCGTCGCTGCACACATCAGAGTTTGCGGCACCCAGCGCCGCAGCTGCGCTGAGATCGAGGCTGTACTACTCAGCCCTGATCCCAGAGCATCTGCGGGCACCGGGGAAAACTTCCGCAACCTGGTGCTTTAACCCTTTAATTGCCACGGATCGTCGCCGCAGTGCAATCAAAGGGTTTCCCTGCTGTGTCGGGTGATCAGAACACCCGGTGACCCGAAAGAGCATGGGGAATGGCTGTACATTCTGCCCTGGGGACCTAGAGTAGCCCCAGCGCTGTCTGTGTAACAAGCTAGTGATCAGGCCAGACTGTGAGCTGTCCTGATCACTGCCTGTGTAAGACTGACACAGAGTATAATGTATTAGCATATTTGAATATGCTAATACATTAATAAGTGGAAAAAAAAATGTAAAACAGTTCTCCCTTCATGGTATTTAAAAAAAAAAAAGTAAAAAACAGAAAAAGTGTAAAAAAAATTAATAAAAAATAAATAATAAAAAAAATTAACAAAAAATAATTGTGCATATATTACACACAAAAAACCTACACATATTAGGTATTCACACACCTGTAATAACCTGTAGAATTAATATAACAAGTTATTAATAGTGATGAGCGATTACGTTGACTATCGTCATTGGGTCAATAGTCGATATCGGCAATTATCAATAAAGATATCTGATAGTCGATAATAGATTATCGCCGATGACCATTAAAGTCTATGGGAGAGGAACAACACCTTCATTCTTACACCCAAACAGGGATGGAGAAGCTGGAATTAACATCCACAACAGTCAAATTGATACGGGCTACATCTTAGGCAACACACTTAGGTTATAAAAGCCACAGGAAAAAACTCACAGGCCATTCACTATCCCTGTCTTGCACCACCGCAGGACCCTTAAACCTGAATGACCCACAAATTAAAAAGTGCCAGAAGACAGTATAATTTCAACCATCATTTTACTTGAACTGGACATTGAATATCCCGGGTCCTGGAACGCAGCATGAGCCCCAAACCTGCATGACCCCAGATTAAAAAGTGCCGGAAAAAGGAGTCTTTCAACCACCATTTTAGTTGAACTGGACATTAACTATATCTGTCCTGTACCGCAGAATGACCATTAAACCTGTCTGACCCCCAAATTAAAAAGTGCCGGGAAAAGGAGTCCTTTGAACCACCATTTTAGTTGAACTGGACTTTGACTAACCTTGTCCTGGACCGCAGTATGACCATTAAACCTGCCCTGACCCCCAAATTAAAAAGTCCCGGGGAAAAAGGAGTCTTTGAACCACCATTTTAGTTTCACTGGACATTGACTATATCGTCTTGTACCGCAGAATGACCCCTGAACCTAATTTGACCCACAATCCAAAGTGGCACTATGCTATTTTGTACAGTGACTGTCATTTAGTAAATTTTTTGGTAACTGACATTTGTTTACATAATTTATTTAGGGAAGTTTTATTTATAGTTTTACATTATTATCATTTTGCTTTTTTTTCAAGTGTGATAACATACACCCCTCCCTGCAGTTTTTACACGTGTAGATGTGTTAATTCGTCCACACACCCCATAAGTAATAAAAATGTCCTAATCATCCCCAAAACACTTCTTAGTTGAAAAAGACATATGCCCTCCTGGCTTCTGAGAGGGGATTCAGCCAATCAATTCAATGGTTTCATTTTTCCTCCAAATCCTTCTTCAGTGACTAAGGGACAGACTCCCCGGGAGAATCAAATGATGCGACCCCAATAGTGACTCCAGCCCCAGAAAATTTTAAGCCTCAAATTGTGCAATTTGTGTCCAGCCCTGGGCCCTTTTTGACACTACTTAACACTCACAAAAAATCACCTTTTTCAAAATCAGTTTTTTTAGAAAATGTTAACCCTCTCCTGATTGCCCCTAACGGTGAGAGCCAGTGCTGCCGTCAGCCACTGTTAACACGGAGGTCCAGCTGCCAGGGCCAACTTACAGTGGTGCAGTGAGAGCCCAGGCAAGCGTCTGTCATCCTATTAACACGCAGGTTTCACTGCTAGGGCCGGAGTTACAGTGGGTGCGGTGAGAGCCCAGGCTGGCGTCCGTCATCTATTAACACTGGAAAAAAATGCCCTTATGACGCAGCAACGAAAACAGTCGTGCTGAAGCAGAGTGCGGAAGCGGAAGTGGGGAGGTAAGACCTCCAGCCTTCCTCAGAAACACAGTCCAAGACCTGGGTAGCGCTTGCCCCTCCGTATGAGTGCGGACCAATTGACTTCACTTGGAAATACTCGTGGTTAACGCTCCTGTTCCACCCAGGTGCCCTTTTTCTTGGCATTCTTTTTCTCATTTTACTCAACTTTGCTGGAGGAAAAATTGCCCTCTGTTCTTTATTCTCTGTCCGTGCTCCATACTCCATGCCCCTCTGAATAACCTACATCTGGTCAAGTCTTCCGTCCCCTCCCTTGTACAATTCAGGGAATTTTTTTCCCAGCTATTTTGTACATGCAATTTTTATTTTAGTAGTTTAATTCTAAAAACACATTTTTAAAATGGGATGAATCCCACCATGTCTTTGTTTCTCTTTTTTAATTGTATTAAATGGGTTTTCTCAATACAGGAATGCTAGCAAATGTTAAAGATCTTGAAAAAACAAGTCATTTTGCAATATGTGTACATTAACAGTGTCCTACCTATTCCTTTTTTTGACAGCACCATCACCCTTTGACCCCACTTGAAAAATTGTGAAGAACAAATGTCTGTTAGAAACAACATTTTTTTACAATAGGACCTGTAGTCTAGCTGCATTTCAAAGCAAAATGCCCCAAAAAATTCAAAACATGACCCATGAGCCACTTTTGACAATTGTGAAGAACAAATGTCTGTTAGAAACAACATTTTTTTATAATAGGACCTGTAGTATAGTGCATGCCCACAGCAAAATGCCCCAAAAATTCAAAACATGACCCTGACCACTTTGACAATTGTGAAGAACAAATGTCTGTTAGAAACATTTTTTTTTAGAATAGGACCTGTAGTATTGCTGCATTTCAAAGCAACATGACCCTAAAAAATTATAAAAATGACTTCTCAGCAACTGGTAAAAATTGTGAGGGAGAAATGCCACTTAAAAGCCACATTTCTGTTCCAAAGGACCATGATTATTTCTGTATCTCACAGTAACATGACCCCAAAAAATACTAAAAATGACTTCTCAGCCACTGTTAAAAATTGTGAGGGGAAAATGCCACTAAGAAGCCACAATTCTGTTCCAAAGGACCATGATTATAGCTGTATCTCACAGCAACATGACCCCAAAAAATTATAAATATGACTTCTCAGCCACTATTAAAAATTGTGATGGAGAAATGCCACTTAGAAGCCACATTTCATTTCCAAAGGACCATAATTATAGCTGTATCTCACAGCAACATGACCCCCAAAAATTATAAATATGACTTCTCAGCCACTATTAAAAATTGTGATGGAAAAATGCCACTTAGAAGCCACATTTCTGTTCCAAAGGACCATAATTATAGCTGTATCTCACAGTAACATGACCCCAAAAAAAATTATAAATATGACTTCTCAGCCACTATTAAAAATTGTGATAGAGCAATGCCACTTAGAAGCCGCATTTCTGTACCAAAGGACCATAATTATAGTTGTATCTCACAGCAACATGACCTCGAAACAATTGACAATGCGAAAAATTCTAAAGATAAAGTAAAGTAAATGGAATACGGTGTTGTCATGAAACCTTGTTTGTCTTTTACAGTCTCCTCACAGCAAAACCACAAAATGAACTTTTTGGGAAAAGAGTTTAAAAAAATTGCAGTGAGAAATGATCATTAAAAAAAAAAGTTTTCCCAAAAGGACCATTTCTGTTTGAAGAGAATGTGAAGTAGACCGGCAACTAATCGGTGACGTCGGCAATTGGGGCCACAACCCTCAAACAGAGATCCATGCCTGATTCATCTTGATGAAATCAAACGATCCACATTATCTGTGGAAAGCCGAAAGCGTTTGTCTGTTTAAAGACTCCCCCAGCGTGCTGAAGGTCCGCTCAGATATGACGCTGGCTGCTGGGTTTGGGCAACACCTCTACGGCGTGGCGAGCGAGCTCGGGCCATTCGTCCATTTTGGATACCCAGAAGTCTATTAGGTCCGGACACAAAACCAAAAACATTGGTTGAGACGCAGATAGTCCGTGCCCATGATCTTAAAACTGGTCTCTGTGTGTTTTGGATGTGTCCTTGCATTGCATGCGTTGGTGAGGTGGGAAATAAAGATTGCCAGAGGTCACCCATTAGGCTTCTGCCACCTTGCCTGCTGCTGCTGCTGCTATGGCTACTTAGCACTCTACTGCTGTCACGTTGCTGATATTGTTCCACCGTGACATTTGAAGAACGTGAAACAGGCGCAACAGTCTCCAGTTGAGCAATCAGCCAGGTCTCCATTTCCTGCATTTTACTTCCTATTTGGGTGGGTTGAAGGAAAAGTGCTGAGTTTTGTTTTTTACCGGGGATCCAGGAGGGTGGCCACCCATAACGTTTTTTCATTTTGATGGCCTTAATGCGAGGATCATGTTGGGGGAAATGGAGCATCCAACACTCATGTGAGAGATGGAGCCTTGATTTCCCAAGCCTCTGGGGTCGAGGGGGGACTAGCAAACTGATCTTCCCCCATTCTCCTCCTCCGCCTCAAATTCGCGCCAACCTTTTTCCAAGGCAGGGACGTCGGGAACGTCGGTGTCTAGGAATACCTCCTCCTCCTCCTCCGCTTCCTCCGGCACAGCTATAAAAACAGCCCTGACTTGCCTGAGATGAAAGCACCCGAGAGCTGAGTTGCTGCCTTTCACTACCCTGGACCCCGAACCACTGCCTAATGAAGACCCCATAAAATTGAGAAACTGCGGGCTTTGTGGATTCGAACGGAGAGAAAGGCTCCCCTGTCCGCATCTGTGTCCGTCTCCTCCTCCTTCGCTGCGGGACCTGTTTTTTTTCAGAGTGTCCAATGATCGTTCCAGAACTAAGATCACCACAACACTCATGCTAACAAGGGCATCGTCCGCACTGACCATTTTGGTGGCGTCTTCAAAACTGGCAAGAATGGTGCAGAGCTCGTTCACCTGCCTCCACTCTCGAGGTCCGCACCGCTGCTTGTCAGGCCATGTGTCACTTCGTACTGCGTAATGGCATTGCGCTGCTGCCACAAATCGCTGGAGCATTAGAGGGGGGAATTCCAGCGTGTTGCCATGTCAACAATGAGACGGTTGACGGGAGGCCGAGCTGACGCTGCAACACAGCCAGGCGGAAAAGCAGGTGCGAACGGCGGAAGTGCGAACACAACCTCGAGCCTTCCTTAGCAGGCAGTCCAGACCCGGGTAGCTCTTTAGAAATTTCTGGACGACAAGGTTCATGACATGTGCCAGGCAAGGGATGTGCTCCAGCCTACCGATCTTAAGGGCGGCCAGCAGATTTCGCCCGTTATCGCACACCACCTTCCCTGGCACAAGGCTCTTGTCACCCAGTCAGCGCTCGGTCTCGTTGCGGAGAGTTGTCCACAGCTCCTGACCTGTGTGTGGACGGTCTCCAAGGGAGATTAATTTCAACACGGCCTGGTTTCTCTGGGCACTAAAGCCACCAGAGGAACCCTTGGTGAAAGAGCCCTGCACCATCCCTCCGGTTTTGAAGAGCTGCGCCGAGCCTGAGAGCCACCAACACCCCCAGAGACATC
This sequence comes from Phyllomedusa bahiana, assembly GCA_025379985.1. Lineage (NCBI taxonomy): Eukaryota > Metazoa > Chordata > Amphibia > Anura > Hylidae > Phyllomedusa > Phyllomedusa bahiana. The sequence goes on along the minus strand of JAODAL010009269.1, from coordinate 102,022 downwards.
CACACACCTCAACCAGTGAGCTGTCACAGAGATATTAGCGGCCTTGGCCGTGCTTACTAGTCCATGTGTCGGTGGTCCCGATGGACTTTTCCCCGGGCACAGATGCAGACAACGCGCTTGAAATTTTAGATGACACGGGCTGGCCAGGGCAGGGACGGCTTTTTTGGCAAAGAAATGCCTGCTCGGCAAACTGTATTGGGGCAGGCAAGGCCATGACTGGCGGAACCCATCTGTGTCCACCAGACGAAAGGCAACATTTCCAAGGCCAAAAGCCTGGCAATGCCGACATTCAGGGTTTTTGGCCTTGGGATGGTTTGGGTTAAAGTGTTTCTTCTGCTCCCAAACCTGGCTGCTAGAATGGCCGCTAGAATGTCCGCTGCTAGAATGGCCGCTGTACGGCGTGCAGGTCGTCAAACTGGCGGGAGGAGAAGGGTAGGATGGGTCTCTGGTGGTGCTGATGGTACTCGGGCGACGGTGGAGGCTGAAGCGGAGGCTGATCTCTGATCATGACTCTGAGAGACATGGGCAGCTGAGGAACACTTGATGGTGGCGGAGGAGGAGGAGCGGAGACAAAAGGGGGGTGACAGTGTTGGGAGGCCCGGCGTCGGCTGGCCTTTTTTGGGCCCAAGTGTTTCCTCCATTTCAACTCATGCATTCGCTGCATGTGAATAGACATGTTGGTGGTGGTTAAACACCTAAGATTCTTGCCTCTACTTATGCGTTTACCGGCAAAGGCGGCATATGACATCGCTGGGTGAATCAGAGGCTTGCTCAAAGAAGGCCCAGGCTTTTAGAGGTCCTGGACCTTTTTGACGGCGATAAGCGAGGAGGGGGTTACGCTGACCGTGGCTGGCGGAAAACATAACAGCAGACTTCTGCGACTGCCCTCTTCCCTTTTTGAGGCGGAACCCATACTGACACTACCCCACCCTCTTCCTCCTCGTCCAGTGATGAAGCGCTCTCAAGCAAATTCTGCTGAAAAACCACGTTGGATCCGCCATGTCGTCATCATCATCATCAACACAGGTGCCCTCGTCGTCCTGACATTCTGCATCCAGGTGCTGCGGGCTACAAGCAAGGGGGACTGCAAGGCGTTTGCCGACCGCCCCAGGATTTTTGCCGATTGACTGGCTTCCTTCTCCTCCTCTGATGGAAATCAGTAACTGGGCGACAGAGCAAGAAAATCATCATCTTGGCCTCTTAAATCTTTTAACATGCCTTCTGCCCCCAAACCACATTTTGTCATCAAAGAGGTCTTCAGAAAATGGATTACCCCCAGTGGGGGTACACGAGTTGACATTTGGGTTTGCCTTCGCTTCATGTTGGAACGGATGCTGATGATGCTAAAGACGACATTTTGTGGCCGGACTGGGAGAACGAGGAGGTAAGACTGCTATGCAGGTTGCATTAACCACTGAAAACAGATTGGCGACGATGTTTCTTTTACTGAGATTCACGGGGCCCCTGACCCAGCGATGACAGGCCTGACGTTCCTGCAACTGACATCCGCTGGCATGCTTGTTGTCGCCAGCACTGGAGGGATCACCTTCTCTCGTACCTCTACCTCCATGTCCTACCCCCCTCTTTGCTCGCTTACCACCTGAATTTCGCTCCATGTTCAGATAGATACACGTTTGAGATGGTATGGAATAGTTGTGGAAAGTCTCTTATTAAAAAGACGGCAAATCACAGCTATTCTCAAATCCCTCAAATCAAAACAAAATTGCTGGATTGAAATTTCATTGTTAGGTACCTCTATCAACAAAGCTTGACTAACCAAAAGTGAAAAAAAACACCTGTCTGAAATGTATACGGATAATACAAGGTATTTTTGGCACCTATCAATTCACCTGTGGTGACTACAAAATTGCTGTTTCAAATTTAACTGCAAAGTCGCTCTAACAACAAAGCTGTACAGACCAAAAGTGAAAGAAACAACTGTCTGAAATGTATACGGATAATAAACAGTATTTTTGGCACCTATCAGTATACCTGTGGTGACTACAAAGTTGCTGGAATCAAATTTAACTTCAAGGTGGCTCTATGAACAAAGCTGGCCTTTCCCAAAGTGAAAAAAACACGTATCTGAAATGTTTCCCGGGAAAATAAAAGGGTATTTTTTGGCCCCATCAATTCACCTGTTTTGACTACAAAATTTTTTGTTTTAAAAATTTAACTGAAAAGAAAGGTTTCTATCAACAAAGCTTAAACTGACCAAAAGTAAAAAAAAAAACACCTTCAAAAAATGTAAAAACGGATAATAAATTTCATTTTTGGCACCTAAAAAACCCACCTGTGGTGAAACAAAATTGCTGAAATTAAAATTTTAAACTGCAAATTAGCTCTACAACAAAGCTTGACTAAACCAAAGTGAAAAAAACCTGTCTGTTTTTAAATACGGATAATAAAAGGTTTTTTGGTGGGGCCCCCCCCAAATTTCGGGTACCCCCTGGGGTTTGACAAAACAAATTGCTGGTTTAAAATTTTAAACTGCAAGGGGGCTCTATCAACAAAGCTGGCCGGGCGCCAAAGGAAAAAAACACAAAATCAAAAAATTTTATAGGGCATAATAAAAGGGAAATTTTTGGAAACTATCAATTCACCTGTGGTGACTAAAAAAATTGTTTAAATTAAAATTTTAAAACTGCAAAGTACCCTCTATAAACAAAGCTTGATTGACCAAAATAAAAAAAAAACACCTGCCCTGAAATGTATAAGGAAAATAAACGGCTTTTTTGGGCCCCTAAAAATTTCCCACCTGGGGTGACTACAAAATTCCCTGTATTAAAATTTAACTGCAAAGAAAACCTATAAAACAAAGCTTGCAGCCCAAAAAAATAAAAAAAACACCTTTTCCTGAAATGTAACGGTTAAAAAAAGGTATTTTGGCACCATTCAGTACCCCCTGTGGTGACCCCAAAGTTCTGGTTTTCAAATTTAACGAAAGGGTGGCTCTATCAAAAAAAGCTGGCCTCCCGCCAAAGTGAAAAAAAAAACTTATCTGAAATGATAGGCAAAAATAAAATGTAATTTTTGGCAACTATAAATTCACCTGGGGGTGACTAAAAAATTGGGCCTGTATCAAATTTAACTGAAAATTTGCTCTATAAACAAAGTTTTGGACGGGAACCAAAAGTAAAAAAACACCTGCCCGGGAAATTTGAAAAAGGGTTTTAATAAACGTATTTTTGGCAATATCAATTCCCCTTTGTTTTTTGACTAAAAAAAATTTGCTTAATTAAAATTTAAACCCTGCAAAGTAGCTCTATCAACAAAGCTTGACTGCCCAAAAAAGGGGAAAAAGAAAACCGGGTTTTGAAATGTAAAAGGATAATAAACTGTTTTTTTGGGCCCCTATCAGTACACCTGTGGTGCCCTACAAATTTTGCGGGATTAAATTTTAAACTGAAAACGTGGCCCTATCAACAAAGCTGGCCTGCGCCAAAGTGAAAAAAAACACGAAACTGAAATGATCCCGGGATAATAAAAGGTATTTTTGGCCCCTTTATCAATTCACCTTTTGGTGACTAAAAAAATTTGGCTGAATTCAAAGTATTTTCTATCAACAAAGAGTTTAAACGGGACCAAAATAAAAAAAAACCCCTTTCCCTGAAATATTTTACGGATAAAAAACGGCATTTTTTGCACCTATAAACCTCACCTTTTGGGTGACAAAAAATTGCTGCTTTCAAACTTAACTGAAAAGTAGCTCTATCAACAAAGCTTCCCTTGACCAAAATTGAAAAAAACCTGTCTGAAATGAAATACGGATAATAAAAGGTATTTTGGCACCTAAAAGAAACATCTGTGGTGACTAAAAAGTTTCGGGAAATTAAAATTTTAACTTAATTTTGGCCAACAACAAAGCTGGGCCTGCCCAAAAATGAAAAAAACACATATCTAAATGAAATACGGGATAAAAAAAGGGAAATTTTTGGCAACAAAACAATTCCCCTTTGGGGGTGACTACAAAATTTTTTTTGTATTCAAATTTAACTGCAAAGTAGCCTAAAACAAAGCTTGACTTTTCCAAAAAGTGAAAAAAAAACACCTGTCTGAAAAGTAAAACAGATAATAAAGGGTTTTTTTTTGGCCCCTATCAAGTTCACCTTGGTGACTACAAAATTGCTGTATTAAAAATTTTTAAACGCAAAGAGCTCTTCAAAAAAGCTTGACTGACCAAAAAGTGTAAAAAACATCGGGTTTAAATGTAAAAACGGATAAAAAAAAGGGGTATTTTGGGGCCCCAAACAAAAACACCTTTTTGGGTACTAAAAATTTTGGCTGGATTAAAATTTTAAAAACGGGAAAGGGGGCCCTCTATCAACAAAGCGGGCCTGGGGCCAAAAAGTGAAAAAAAAACAGTATCTAAATGTATATGGGATAAAAAAAGGGTTTTTTTTTTGGCCCCTATAAAATTTTCACCGTGGAACAAAAAAATTTGCGTTTTCCCAAATTAAAACTGCAAAGTAGCTCTATCAAAAAAGCTTACTGCCCAAAAGTAAAAAAAAACACCTTCTGAAAAAAACCCCGGATAATAAAGGGTATTTTTGGCACCTATCAATTCACCTTTGGGACTAAAAAAATTTGGGCTGTATTAAAATTTTAAATTGAAAAAGTGGGCTCTATCAACAAAGTTTGACTGCCCAAAATAAAAAAAAAACACCGGGCGACATTTATAGGGAATAAAAAAAGGGTATTTTTGGCAACCTATCAATTAACCTTGTGAGACTAAAAATTTGGGTTTGGTTTCCCAAATTTAACTGCAAGGGGCTCTATAAAACAAAGCTGGCCTGCGCCAAAGTGAAAAAAACGTTTTCGAAAGGGTAAAAAGGGAATTAATAAAAAAGGTTTTTTTTTGGCACCTATCAATTTACCTATGGGCCCTACAAAAATTCCCTGTTTTTAAAATTTAACTGCAAAGTAGTTTCTATCAAAAAAGGGTTTGATTTGGACCAAAAGTAAAAAAAAAAACCCCCCTGCGGGAAATGTATCCCGGATAATAAACGGTTTTTTGGGCCCCTTTTCAATTCACCTTTGGTGACTACAAAATTTTGGCTGTTTTCCCAAATTTAACTGCAAAGTAGCTTTTTATCAACAAGTTTTGACGGGAAAAAAAGTGAAAAAAACACCTGTCTAAATTTAAAAACGGATAAAAAAGGGATTTTTGGCACCAAATCAGTAAAAACCCTTTTGGTGACTCCCAAAGTTGCTGGATTAAAATTTAACTGAAAGGGCTCTATAAACAAAGCGGGCCTGCGCCAAATTTAAAAAAAACCCATGTATCTGAAATTTTGGGGGTTTTAAAAAAACAAGGAAATTTTTTTGGCACCAAATAAATTCCCACCTTGGGGCCCTTACAAAAAAAAACTGAATAAAAATTTTAAATTTGCAAAGAAAGCCTACCCAATAAAGCTTAAACTGACCAAAAAGGGGAAAAAAAAAAACCCCTTCCCTAAAATTTGTATACGGAAAAAAAGGTATTTTTGACAACCAATCAGTACACCTGTGGTGACTAAAAAGTTGCTAAATTAAAATTTTAAACGCAAGGGGGGCCTCTATAAACAAAGCTGGCCTGCCCCAAAGTGAAAAAAAACACGAAACGAAATTTGTAAAGGGGATAAAAAAAAGGTTTATTTTTTTGGGCCCCTACCCAATTCACCTGTGGTGACACAAAATTTTTTGTATTCAAATTTAACTGCAAATTTACCCCTATCAACAGAGTTTTGACTGCCCAAAAAGGAAAAAAAACCCCCTGTCTAAAATGAAATGAGGATAATAAAAGGTTTTTTTGGCACCTATCAGTAAAATCTGGGGTTTGATTTACAAAGTTGCGGGATTAAAATTTAACTGCAAGGGGGCTCTATCAAAAAAAGCTGGCGTCCCGCCAAAGGGGGAAAAAAAACACTATCGAAAGGGTAAAAACGGGATAATAACAGGATTTTTGGCACCTATAAAATTCCAACCCCGGGGGAAAAAAACAAAATTACTGTTTTTCCAAATTTTAACCTGCAAAAGCTCTATCAACAAAGTTTGACGGGACCAAAAAGTGAAAAAAAAAACCGTCTAAAAATGAAATTAAAAGAAAATAAACGGTTTTTTTTTTTGGGCAAAATAAAATTTTCACCTGTGGTGACTACAAAATTTGGGCTGTAACAAATTTAACCCAAAATTTTTAGCTCAAACCCCAACAAAGCTGGCCTGTGCCAAAGTAAAAAAAAACACGTATCAAAAATTTAAAATACGGGAAAAAAAAAAGGAAATTATTTTTTGGGCACCTATAAACCCTTTTGGTGCCTAAAAACCCTTGGCGGGATTCAAATTTAACTGAAAGGGGGCCCTATATAAACCAAAGCGGGACGGGGCCCAAAAATTAAAAAAGACCCCCTATCTGAAATTATCCTGAAAAAAAAATTGGATTTTTTCCCACCCTAACAAAAAAACCCCTGAAATTTATTTGAAAAGATTTTAACAAAATAAAAAGGAAAAGAAAAGTCAAAACCCAAAGTTTTTGGGGCTGTAAAAATATCCAGTATCCTTTATAAAACTTGTCTGTGTTCGCCCCCCGCCCCCCCCCCCGCCCCCCCTGTGACAAAAACAGGGGTAGATGCCCCTTTTAAAAAATTCCGGGCCTAACTACCTAAAACCCTGCAAATCCTTTTTCTAACTAATTTCTAAGGAACACACAAAAAGTAAGCTGTCTCTGTAAAAAAAATAGAAAAATTTTCCCCTGAGCGGGTTTTGTTTGACTGTTTGGACAGAGGCAGAGCGCACGTCCTACGGGTTTATGAGACGCTGACCACACTGATCTTTGAACGGGAAAAGGCTGTTCTATGAAAAACCCGGGGCCCAAGTGTTTTTCCAGCCAATCGAAACCATACAAAAACCAGCCCATGACGTCGCACACACACCCTCCCCCCTTGGCCCATTCTGTAAGCTGTTTTTGCGGGCCCCCAAATTTGACGGGAAAAGGCCGAAAATGGCGCAATATTAATTATTATGCACAAAATTTTTAACCAAAAATTATGGGCGTGATCTAAAAAAACTGATCAACGTAAAACCGTGCCGATTTCAATTTTTGTCGATAATAATGGGCTCAACAGTTATTAAGTGGAAATAGAATGTGTAAAAAAAAAATAAAAAATGTTAAAAAAAAAAAAATCTCAATTATTTAAAAGTAAACTTAAACTTTTCCCCCCATAAACACAACCTCCCTCAAATAAAAGGGAGGCCTCAAAACAACTTGGCTTTCATTAAAAAAAATAAAAAAGTTACAACGGGGAAAATTTGCAAGGAGGAAAAAAACAAAAAAAAATTTTCTGGTAAATTAAGTATTTTTCAGCTTTCGGTTTTAAGGGGTTTAATGGAAATATATTCAAAGTGGAACCTTGTTTTTCCCAAGATCTTTAACATAACAAACAATCCTTTAGTAAGAAAACCCTTTTTTTAATCAATCACTCAATTTATCTGCAACTATGAAGATATATCAGCGAGCATCTGTAAAAAGCAAACCCAAAATGGCATAATATGCCTTTTTTATAAAATGAAAATGTATAAGGTGTTCATACACCCTCTATGCCTCAGACACTATTTGTTGAATTGACAAAAATTGGTGGGGTGATTTTTTCATTTGGGACCCAGCTGAAAAGACAAAAAAGTTTTAAAATTTGGGTTTTTATTAAAACTTCTGCATTATACATAGTTGGGTTTCCTCAAAATTCTGATAAACTTTAAAACATGGGGAAAAATTTTTAAAAAAGGGTTATTACCAAAAAACTTTTTGTTTTTTTTTCTTCTTTTTTTTCCCTAAGTTAGAGAAATTTTTCTTATCTATTGTTTGGGGGGCAAAAGGGTTTTCCCTGGGTTTGCGACCACCTCTCTTTCTCCCGCCCGCCCTGCTGGGATAAATGGGCATCACTCCCTGCAGTGCCTTAACCCGCAGCACAGAAGCATGTTTTCTTTCTTTTTCGACAATCTTACCCTTTTTGAATTTTTTAACCTTTTGTACTACTGTAAAAAAATAGAGATGGGAGAATCGAAATTTTAACAAAGTGGGAAAATTTGTTTAGAAATTTTTAGAAAAATTTGAAATTTTTGACAAAAGGGGAAAATTTTTGGGGGATTCGCGGAACGAAACATCTTTTTTATTGGCAAAATGGGCCCCAAAACACATAGCTTACATGGGGCCCGAGAACTCTGGGAGGAAGAAAGGGAAAACCCCCAAATACAAGTGCAACATTAAACCAAAAAAGAGACCGGGGGGCTTCTGTACATCACAGCCCTATAAATACGGTGCCATCCCAATCCCCCACAATTCTCTGTCCCGTCATACGCATCCCAATCCTTTCGGGTTCACTGGGACTGAAAAAAATTTTAAACACACTCTTTTTTAAAAAAAACGACGGGGGGGAAAAACCAAATTTCCAATTTTGTGGGCCCTTTGGGCCCCCTTTTTTACTCAACCAGCGTTTTTAAATTTAAACTTTCTGCTGAACTATATTGCACTGATTAATAAAACAAACCTTTTTTTATCAGCAACGGCGAAAAGACCATTCAATTGTTCATTTGCACATTTTATTTAACCATGTTATTTTTTTTCTTGTATTTGTGGGGTATTCCCCCCAGGTCCAAGGGGGGTTACTTCTTTCCCATAATGCCAAATTTACATCTGGTTTTTTCTTAGTGAAAATTTAATACCCAAGGCTTAATTTAACCCCTTTATTGGGGTTAATTTGCACTAAAAATAGGTGTCTTTTTTTATTTTGCCCTAATTTACATCGGGGTTTTCTGTACATTTTTTCATACACAAGGCTTAATTTAACTTCTTGATTGTGCGTAATTTGGAAAAAAATACAGGGGGCTTTACTTTTTTTCCCTCTACATCCAATTTACATCTTTTTTTTGTTTGATATTTCATACCAAGGCTTAATCTAATACTTGATTGTGCGGTAATTTTGAACAAAAAACGGGGTATCTTTATTTTTTTTGTCCTTTATACCCTAATTTACACTGTTTTTTCTGTACGATATTCATTCACAAGGTTTTAAAAAAAACTTTTTTGATTGTGCGGTATTTGTACAAAAATACAGGGTGGTGGGATTTCGCCCCAAAACACCCTGAAATCCATCAACTTTAAAAGAGGGGGGGTTTTTTAAACTGTGGCCAAGATTAATTCACTTTTTGGTTGGGGGATTTTCGTTCAAATCCAGTTTTATGATTTCACCCTACATACATCTCAAATCCAGCCACCCCTCTCTTGGCATATTGCTATCTATGGCAAAAAAGTGTTGACGATTACGTTTGGGCCCCACATCGGTCGATGGTCGATATCACCTCATCGTCAAGATAGTTTATAGTGTAGTAAAATGAGCGATACCATTAAAATCAAAAGGGAAGCAAAAACACCCTTTATTTTACACCCAAACAGGGCTGGAGAACTGAATTAACACCACAACAGTCAAATGAATGTACTACATTTAGGCAACACACTTTGGTTTTAAAAGCCACAGAAAAAAAAACCACGCCATTCACTATCCCCGTCTTTTACCAAGCATGACCCTTTTAAAACCCGCATCACCCACAAATTAAAAAGTGCCAGAAGGCATATATTTAAACCATCAATTTACTTGAACTGGACATTTGAATATCCCTGTCCTGGAATGCAGCATGAGCCCAAACCTGCATGACCCCAGATTTAAAAGTGCCAGAAAAAGGATCTTTCAACATCATTTTAGTTGAACTGGACATTGACTATAACTGTTCTTGGGCGACAGCATGAGCCCCAAACTGCATTGACCCCCAGATTTCAAAAGTGCCGGGAAAAGGAGTCTTTCAATCCACCATTTAGTTTACTGACATTGACCTATACCTGTCCTGGGCCACAGCATAAGCCCCAAAAACCTGCCTGACCCCCATATTTTAAAAAGTGCCAGGAAAAAGGATTCTTTTCAACCCCCATTTTAAGTTTTCACTGACATTGAATATACCTGTCCTGGGCCAAACAGCATGACCCCAAAAACCTGCATGACCCCAATTAAAAAGTGCCCGGAAAAAGGAGTCTTTCCACACCACCATTTTAGTTCACTGGACATTGACTATACCTTTCCTGCACAGCATAGCCCCAAACTGCATGACCCCCACATTTAAAAAGTGCCGAAAATAGAAGTCTTTCACCACCATTATTAGTTGAACTCGACATTGACTATATCTGTCGCTGTACCGCAAATGACAGTTAAACCTGTCTTATCCCAAGATTAAAAAGTTCCGGGAAAAGGGATCTTTCAACCATCCATTTTATTTGAAGGGACATTGACTATACCTGTTCCTGGACCGCAGTATGACCAAAAAACCTGTCTGACCCCCAAAATTAAAAAAATTGGGCCGGGGGAAAAGGGATCTTGAACCCCATTTTATTTGGGCCCTGAACATTATTAAATCTGCCCTTTTTCCCGCAGAATGCCCTTTAAACCCTGTTGACCCAGTTTAAAAAGTCCCCGGAAAAATAGAAGTTTTTAAACCCACCTTTTTTTATTTTCACGGGGCATGAAAACTTTCCCTGTCTTGGGTAGCGTTTGCCCCTCCGATGAGTGGGACCAATTGAGTTTCATTTGGGAAAATACTCGTGGTTAACGCTCCTGTTCCACCCGGGGCCCCCTTTTTTTTGGCATTCTTTTTTCATTTTACTCAAAATTGCGGGAGGAAATTGCCCTCTTTACTTTGTTCTCTTTCCGTGCCCTTACCCCAAAGTCCTCTGAAAAAACCTACATCGGCCCCATTTTTTCCTGAACCTCCCTTGTAAAATTTTCAGAGGAATTTTTTTCCCAGCTATTTTGAAATGAAAGTTTTTTAGTATTTTAAAATTTAAAAACACTTTTTTTAAATTTGGATGGAATCCCCCCATGCCCCTTTGTTTTTTTTTTTTTCATTGTATTAAATGGGTTGTCTAAAAACAGGGATTAAATAGCAAAAGTTAAAGTTTTTGAAAAAACAATTTTCATTTTGCAATATGTGCCCATTAACAGTGTCCAACCTTTTTCTTTTTTTCTGCACCCCATCCCCCTTGGAGCATTTCTTGAAAATTGTGAAAACAAATGTTTTTTTAAAGAAACAAGAAATTTTTATAATAGGACCTGTAGATAGCTGTTTTTCCCAAAAAAAAAATCCCCCAAAAAATTCCCAAGCATGCCCTTGGCCACTTTGGACAATTGTGAAAACAAATGTCTTTAGATAAACATTTTTTTTTTAAGGGGACCTTTTAGTATACTGCATTTAAAAGAAACATGCCCCCAAAAATTAAAAGGGCTTTGCCCCTTTTGACCACCGGGGACAATTGTGAAGAAAAAATTTGTCTGTTAGAAACAACATTTTTTTTATAAAAGGCCCTGTAGTATAGCTGCATTTAAAAAGCAAATTACCCCAAAAAATTCAAAGAAAACCCTTTAGCCCAAATTTTTGGAAACAAGTGGAAACAAATGTCTGTTAAAAACTTTTTTTTTTATAATGGGGACCTGTAGAAATTGCTGCATTTCAAAGCAGCATGCCCCCAAAAAATTTAAAAAATGACTTTCAGCCACTTTTTTAAAAAAAATTGTGAGGGAGAAATGCCATTTAAAAAGCCCATTTTTGTTCCAAAGGACCAAAAATTTATATCTGTATCTCACGCAACATGACCTAAAAACCAAATTTAAACAATGGGGAAACTTCAAAGGGAAAAAGTGAAGTAAATGGAATACGGTGTTGTCGTGAAACCCCTTGCTGTTCTTTTACGGGTTCTCCTCACAGAAAAAACCAAAAAATTAAAATTTTGGGGAAAAAGGGGAAAAAAAAATTGGGCAGAAAAGAAATGATCACTTTTAAAAAAAAATTTTTCAAGAGGCCTTTTCTTTTTGAAGGGGAATGTGAATTTAGACCGGCAAACTAATCGGTGCCCCTCGGAAATTTGGGGGCACAACATAATCAGAAAATCCATGCCTGATTCTTCTTGATGAAAGTCAAACGCCCACATTATTTTGTGGAAACCCGGATGCGTTTGTCTGTAATGACTCCCCCCCAGCTGGCTGAAAGGCCCGTCAGATATGACGCTGGCTGTGGGCAGGACAACACCTCTAGGGGGGTGGCGGCGAGCTCGGGCCATTCTTCCATTTTGGATACCCAAAAGTCTATTGGGCCCGGGAAACAAAATAAAAAAAACATCGGTGTTGGGGAACGCAGATGGGTCGTGCACCATGATTTAAGTGGTTTTGTTTTTTGGGGGATGTGTCCCCTTTGCTTGCATGCTTGGTAAGGTGGAAAACCCAAAGATTGCCAGAGGCACCCATTAGGCTTCTGCCCCCTTGCCTGGTTGCCCCGCCCCGGCTATTTGGCACTCAAATGTTTGCATGTCGGGGATGTTTTTTACCGGGGACATTTGGGGAACGTGAAGGCAACGCAACGGATGTCCCCATTTTGATAAACCCCTGAAAGGGTCTCCATTTCCGGGATTTTATTTCTCTTTTTGGGGTGGGGGGAAGGGAAAAAGTGCTGAGTTTTTTTTTGTCCCGGGGGTTTCCAGGAGGGGGGGCCACCCAGTAACTTTGTTAAATTTTGAGGGCCCTTTAAATTGCGAGGTTCTATTGGAGGAAATGGAGCACCCAAAAGCACTCTTTGGGGAGGAGGGACCCCTTGTTTTCCCCAAAAGCCTCTGGGTCGGGGGCACTAGAAAACTGATCTTTAAATTTTTTCCCCCTCCGTTTAAAATTCCCCCCCAAACCTTTTCCAAGGCGGGGACGTGGGTAACGTCGGTGTCTAGGAATACCTCCTCCTCCCCTTTCCTCCTCCGCTGCCTCCGGCACAGCTTAAAACCACACCCCAGACTTCCCTGAGATGATGACCCTGAGACCCTTTATGCGCCCCCTTGGGCACTAGCTCTGGCCCCGAAAAACTGCCTAAAAAAGACCGATAAAAATTGTAAAAATGTGGGGCCCTTGTGGAATTTGAGGGAAAAAAAAGGCTCCGTGTCTGCATCTTGTCCTTTTCTCCTCCCCCGCCCCGCGGGCGGGCCTGTTTTTTTTAGAGTGTCCAACATTTTTCCAGAACTAAGATCACCACAAGCTCATCCCGAAAAGAGCATTTTTCCCCCAGGGGGGGCCCCTTTTTGGGGGGCTTCTTCAAAAACGGGCCCAAGGATGGTGCAAGCTCTTTCCCTGCCCCCCAAACCTCGGTGGTTCAAAAAACCCGGGGGTCCCCACCTTAAATTGTCGGGCCATTGTCCCCTTCGTACGGCTTAATGGGGGGTCCAGCCCCGGGAAACCCCCTTTAGAAATTTTGGATTTTAAAAGATCATGACATGTGCCAGGCAAGGGATGGGGTTCAGCCTCCCTTTTAAAAAGGGGGGCCCAAACAATTTGGGCCCGTTATCGCAAAAACCCCCTTCCCCCGGGACAAGGTTTTTGGGGCACCCGCCAGTGCTGGGTCTCTTTTGGGAAACCCCGTCAAGCCCCTTTTGACCTTTTGTTTTTGGGCCGGTCTCCGGGGACGTTTAATTTCAACAGGGGCCTGGTTTCTTGGGCACGTGATCCCACCAGAGGTTTTGGGGGGAAAGAACCCTGACCATCCCTGCGGTTTTGAAGGCGTGCGCCGAGCCGAGAGCCCCCGTCCCCCCAGAGAAACCCACCCAGCTCCCCCAGTGAGCTGTCACAGAAAATATAGCGGCCTTGGCCGTCCCTTACTAGTCCCTGTGTCCGGGGATTTGATAGGGCTTTTCTGGACCCAAAATGACACGTGGCTGGCCAGGGGAGGGACGGCTTTCTGGCAAAAAAAAATTTCCTGCTCGGCATTGGATTGGGGGGAGGGAAGGGCCTTTTCGTGGCGGGGAACCCCTCTGTGTCCCCCAATTTGGAAAAAGGCCCCAAAATTTCCAAGGCCAAAAGCCTGGCAATTTCCGACATTCAGGCTTTTTTGCTTTGGGATGGTTTGGGTTAAAGTGTTTTCTTCTGCTCCCCAAAACCCGGAAGACAGAAGGCTGGTTTCTAGGGCTGGCCCCTGTACGGGGTGCGGCGTCCAAAAAAGGGCGGGAGGAGAAGGGGGAGGGATGGGTCTTTGGTGGGGCGGTGGTACTGGGTGATGGGGAGGCGAAGCGGAGGGTGATCCCCCTCATGACTCTGAGAGACATGGGGGGGGGAGCTGGGGGAACGCTTGGGGGTTGGGGGAGGGGGGGGGGGAGGCGGGGGACAGAGGGGTTTTGACAGTGGTTGGAGGCCCCGGGATCGGGCCCGGCCTTTTTTTTGGTAGTTTTCCTCCATTTCAACTCATGCATTCGCTGCATGTGAAGAATGTTGGTTTGGGGGTTAACCACCTAAGGTTCTTGCCCCCTTTCTTATGCGGGTTTAAAGGGAAAGGCGGCATATACAAACCGTGGGGAATCAAGGCTTTTCTCAAAAAAAGGGGCCCGGCCTTTTAGGGAAATCCTGGACCCTTTTGACGGCAAAAAAAGTGAGGAGGGGGTTTGCGCTGACCGTGGCTGGGGGGAAATCATATCAGCGGACTTTGCGACCGGGCCCCCTCCCCTTTTTGTGGGGGATCCGTAAATAAAACCCCAACCCCAAAACGTCTTCCCTCCCGTTTCCCGCCCTGAAGCGCCCCGCCCCCGCAAATTCTGCGGAAAAGAACCCCGATTTGGGTCCGCAATGTGTCAACATCATAAAACACAGGTTTCTTCGTGTCCTGACATTCTGCATCCAGGAAACTTTCGGGCTACAAGCAAGGGGCCCCTGCAAAGGGGTTTCCGAAACCCCCCGGGATTTTTGCCCATTTACCGCTTCCTTTTTCCCCTCGATGGCATCATAAAATGGGGGTCAGAGGGAGACTAAAACATCCCCTTGATCTTTTAACCCTGCCCTTTGACCCCAAACCCCTTTTTTGTCATCAAAGAGGCTTCAAAAGGATTATTCCCCAGTGGAGGGTACACGATTGACTTTGGGGTGCTTTATGGTTTTGGGCGGATGCTGATGATGCTGATGACGACATTTGTGGGGGACTGGGGGGGAAAGAAAGGGGGTTTAAGGGCTGCTGGTCAGGGTTTCAAATTTAAACCCCTGAAGGACAGATTTGGGGGACGCTGTTCGTTACTAGTTCCCCAAGGGCCCCCGACCCAGCGGGGGTGAAAGGGCCCGACGGTCCTGCAAAATGACTATCCCCTGGCATGGGTTGGGGGGTCGCCAGCATGGAAAAGGGTCACCTTTCTCGTACCCCTACCTCCATGTGCTTTCCCCCCTCTTTGCTCGTTACCCCTGGGAAAGTCGCTCCCTGGGTTTAGAAATATAAAAATTTGAGAAGGTATGGAATTTGTTTTTGAAAAGTCTTTATTAAAAGACGGCAAATCACAGCTATTCTCAAATCCCCCTCCCAATCAAAAAAAAATTGCTGGATACAAATTTAACTGCAAAGGGGTCTTTCAACAAATCTGGGGCTGGGCAAAAGTGCAAAAAACACTAACTGTAATGTATTCATATAATACAAAAGGGTTTTTTTTGGGACCTTTCAATTCACCTTTTGGTGACTAAAAAAATTGCTGTATTAAAAATTTAAGTGTACCTGCCCAATGAACAAAGCTGGAGTGCGCCAAAATAAAAAAAAAAAACGTATCTGTTATGTATTCGTATAATACACGATATTTTTGGCACCTTTCAATTCACCCGTGGTGACATAAAAGGGGTTTTATTCAAAAATTTAAAAATGAAAACTGCCTTTAATGAACAAAACTTTTTAGTGCGCCAAAGTAAAAAAAAACGTAAACTGTTTTGTTTTTCCCTTAATAAAGATATTTTTGGAAAAATTTTAATTCACCTTTGGGGACTTAAAAAATTTCTGGGTTCAAAAAATTTTAAATGCAAGCTAAACCCCAAAAGAAAAAAAGCGGGAAATGCCCCAAAGTCAAAAAAAAAATTCCCGTTATGTATTCGTTTTAAAACAAGTATTTTTGGCAAACCCTTTTAATTTACCTGTGATTTTATATAAAATTGCGGGTTTAAATTTAAGTTCAAGGGGAATATATCAACAAAAGGGGGGGAATGGGGGAAAAAATTGGAAAAAAGAAAAAAACCCATCTGAAAGTTTTAAATGATAATTTTAAAAATGGAAATTTTTTCACCTAACAAAAAAGAACCCGCAGTTACTAGAAAATTTTGTGTATCCTAAAAAATTTAGGCTGCCCCAAAATCCCCGGAAATTTTTTAAAGGAAACTGTTAAAAATAAGTTATTGCAGTGGAAAAGTTTTAAAACTAATCTTGGTGAACTTTATCCCGTATTCTTTAAAGGCTTGTCTGTGTTTGCCCACGGTTTCCCCCCCCCCCCCCCTCCCCTCCCCCCCCCTGGGCTTTTCAGGGTAGATGCCCTTTAAAAATTTTCTTCCAACTTCATTTTTTCCCCAATTTTCCCAATCAAAATAAATTGAAAAAGGGTCACAGCTAATGTAGAGGTTTCTTTTGTGAAGAAATAAATAATTTTTGCTGAGCCGGTTTTGGGCCCCAAGAGAGCGCAATCCCTTTTGCTCTGAGACGGGTTTTTAGAGGGCTGAGGCTAACAGAAGGGGTTTTTCTATGTAAAACGAGGTATTGTTGGATTTTTCCCGCCATTTCGCAACCATACACATCCCATCTGAAGTCGCACACACATCTCAACCCCCGCTCTATTCTGTAAGGAAATTTTCTGGCTGCCAAAAAGAAAGGAAACCCCCGAAAAGGCGCGATCTTAAAAGAAAGATCAAAGATTTTAACCTAAATTTTCGCATGATCTTAAAAAATTTTGATCAACATAAAAACTGTTTTTCCCATTTTTAACTTTGTCGATTAAAAAATGTAACATTTGTGGGGAGGGATAAAATTGGTGGGTTCAAATTTAATGAAAGGTGGATATATCAACAAAGGTGGAAGGGGCAAAATTAAAAATGACACCTATCTGAAATGTTACTGTAATAAAAGGGGAGTTTTGCACCTAACAAAGAGCCCCTGCTTTACAGAAAGATGTGTACCCAAATAAATTTCAGGCTCCCCAATACCAGGAAATATTTCAATAAAAAACTTTTAATAAAAAGCTATTGCAGTGCAAGTCTACACTAAGTAAAACTTAACCAGTATTTCTTTATATGCATTCTGTGTTCCCCCTCGGGGGCCCCCCCTCCTCCCCTGTATTTTACGAGTAGACCCCTTTTAAATTCTGTAGTAACTACTAAAAATCTTCCCAATTTTAAATCTAATAATTGTAAGGATCAAGCTAATAGAGGGGTTTCTCTTTGAAGAAATAGAAAAATTTTTCGCTGGGGTTTTTTGGACACAGGAGAGCGCAAGCTCCTGACTATGAGACGCTGAGAAGACACTGAGGCTGAACAGGAAGTGCTGTTCTATGTAAAACAAGGTCTTGTGATTTTTCCAGCCAATCGCAACCATACACATCCCAGTCATGACGTCGTACACACATCTCACCCTGCTCGATTCTGTAAGCTGATTTGCTGGCCGCCAAAATGACAGGAAGCGCCGAAAATGGCGCGATCTTAATAGATAATGCACAGATTTTAACCTAAATTATCGCATGATCTAAAAAATCCGATCACCATAAAAACTGTGCCGATTGTAACTTTGTCAATAATAATCGCTCAACACTAATGGCAAACAATAATTTTTTTCAATTACTGTGGTGATTCTGTTAAATGCTGATACATGTAGAGCTCCCCCAAAAGAGTGAAGAGGGTGTCATCAGTAATTTTGTATCAGTAATTTTGTTTTGTATCCACTCCTGCTTTTGGCTAACTACTCATCTGACAATCCTGATACAAACAAAGGACGATGTCTACTATTTTTTGGGCCCTTCTCAAAAACACAATCGGTTGGTTTTGTCCTTTTAATTCCTTGGACAGTTTAAAAGAAGGGGAAAAAACCAAAATAGTGGCAACTTCATAAGGGGGTGGAGGGGGAAACAGCATTGAAAAACCACATGGGGGTCAACTAAAGGGGAGTGGTCTTTGGCAGCAGATGATAGACCACAGGTGGCAATGACGATTGTGATGGTGGTAGCAGTGATTGGGGGCCACAGACGGACAAGTACAAAGTGTGGCCGGGAGTTGACAATGAAAATTTTGAGGTGGGCAGCTAGGTGACATAATGAGGAGGTTGGCAGTAAAAACAACATCAAGTCGGGGAGTGACATGGTACATAGCCTGGAGATGCAGCAGCGCATGAGGAAACCCGAGTGGTGGGGTGACAGCAGCATCAAAAGGCTACATAATGCCCATGAAGAGTGGGGAGGTGGTTCAATCCATCCTGGTAAAGATGGTGGGTGGTGAAGGAGCAGTGCAGCAGATATGGGGCTCAGGCAGGTGGTGCATCATAATTTGTAGTGAACAGTAGCCAAAAGAATCCGGGGTTTTTTGGGTCTGCCCCAGGTGCTGCTGCTGGGGGGTACCTAAATCACTGGGGGGGTGAAGAAGTACTCACAAAAAACTCCAGATCAGGTTGCTGCTGATGGAGTGGTATGCCCCAAACCCCCAACCTTTCCCAACAAAACCAGGGGCAGTGGTACATGGCGCTGATGAACCATCCCGGTCGACCTGCTAGAGGATGGACAATGGCGGAGAAAAGGAAGTCTCAATGAATTACATAGGAGGATCTATAGTACTTGGTTTGTCCTCCTTCCAGGTAAAAAAATGCCTCCATTTGGGACTGGTAACGAGGTTCCAAAGACGGTGGAGAGCCAGAATATCCTTAGGCCGGGGAGGGGACAATTAGCTGTCACTGGCCAGGCAAATGGGCATCAGGGGGGCCATCTGCGCAACTGATCTGAGGGACTCCCACCTCCATCTCCTTTTTTATACTGTCAGAGTGGTCTGGGTCACCTGCCTCGTCTTTAACCTGTGGCTGTCCTTCCTGTCATGAATAAAAAAAACCTTTAAAATTTCGCCAGACACTCTTGTCTCCAAAGTCTTCCTCCCCCCAGTTCACCCCCCACTGGATCATGGGGGCCATGAGATGAAGACAGATTCTGCAACAACTTTTCCCAGGACTGAAGCAGGGAAATGACTTTTTTTTACCCCATAGTCCTGGCGATGACAAATAAACTGGTTCCCAAACGCCTGACAAACGGCAGGTGTCGCGTATAAACCCATGGCTGCATCAAAATTGCACAGGGGGGTACTCCCTTCCACTTGGTATCAAAAAAATCGTTAATGCCCTTTTCTATTCATCAATTTTTCCTGTTTATAATTTCCCCTGTTCATCAATTTCCACCTGTTTCAAATTTCCCCCTGTTCATCAATTTTTCCTTTTTAATTATTTATTCTTTCATCAATTGCCCTGTTCATCAATTTCCCCTTTAATAATTTATTCCTGTTCATCAATTTCCCCCCGTTTTAAAATATTTATTCCTGTTTTCAATTTCACTTTTTATAAAAATTTTCCCTGTTAATTTATTTATTCCCGTTCATCAATTTCCCCCTGTTTTATCAACTTTCCCCCTGTTCATAAATTTCTGTTTTTCTTGTTTCTTTTCTCTGTTCGTTTAGCTCAAGGAGGGTGTGCTTGGCGGTGTAGAAATTGGCTGAAGTGAAAGCAAGTTTCCTGGCCGTTCTCTGAATGGTTTCAGAGTCCCCCATGAAAAAGGGAGGGACAGCAGTACCACCCCAACTTGGCGGAGCCCCCGGTCGCTTCTGCACTTAGGGTGGGTAGACCCCCATACTGCTGCACTTGTAAACGATCTGTTTAACGACCTTTGGCCCCCTGAGTGCCGAGGAGCACAGGAGTATCTGGGGCCCGAAGATGATGTAAAAGAAGGGGTTGTCTTCGGCAGAGGGGGGTGAAGCCTTGCTGCCCCGAAATGGGAAGGGGCCACTGGGTTCTCTTTTGCGACGGGTGGACCACCAATCTAAAACCGTTTCTCCAGGCCAAACCCCCCATGGTGCACTTCATGAGTTGATGCAGGGGCCCGGGCCAACGTTAGGGCCCCGGTCACGCTTTACTTTCGCTCAAAAAATTTTACAATAGCCATTTCCCCCCTCCTTGGGGGGTTTTTTTCAAAAAAATGGGACACCACCCAGTAGGTGATTTTACTACCCAAAGCTCCGCACTGACTGATTTACTGCCAGCCCCGGTGAGCCCCGTGGGCTACTTTTCTGGGACCTGCAAAGTGGGTGGTCTAAATCGTGGCCGTTTTTGGTCCAACCTCACACTGCTGCCCCCTCTGCTCTCGGCCCCACTACTGACTTGCAGGTGCACCCCTGCCCGACACGCAAGCTGCTGCTCTCTTTTCCAATGTAATGAAAAAAGCCCCTTTCTTCCAGGGGGCCAGGACGAGGGGTAAACGAAGGTAGGCGACCGCCTAAGGGCGCCACTTCATCCAGACAGAAAAGGGGCGCAAGGAGGCATGTAGGGGGACTGAATTTTCCATTTGGGGGGGACTTTATGCCTTGTTTAACTAGGGCACCAGAATACCTTGTCCCAGCCTTGCTTGCTTCACCTGGCTTTCAAGTGCGATCGGCTACATCGATTAGTGTTTGCCTGTCACCACCGTCCACCTCACCTGTGTCGCTGTACAAAGCCTGACGACTCGCAACATAACCCCCCATTTCAACTCTCCTCATAACTACTTGCCCATATCTGCAAGAAGCAGCGGATGTGTTCCCCACCTGTTTGCTGCCCACTGTCCTCAAAAAGTTCGTCCTCACTGTATAGTGGCGCAGAGGCCACAGCACATAGTAGTTCTCTGGTTGTGGGAAGTGAACGGGAAAGAGGTGGTTTGAGGACAGGTGAGGGCCCCTCACCTGCTCCCGGGCCATGCCAACAAAGGGTTGTGTCTGACAAACCCACCGACTCTTGGCTGGGGTTGTCAGGTGTCATCTAGGAGAAAGTGTATGACCTAGTGCAGGCATCCTCAAACTGTGGCCCTCCAGCTGTTGGGAAACTACAACTCCCATCATGCAATTATATAATCTATAACAGTGGGCATGGTGGGAGTTGTACTTTCCCAACAGCTGGAGGGCCACATTTTGAGGATGCCTGACCTAGTGTGTGGTCAACACATGGCCGCTAGATGACACCGGAAGCTGTGGCCTCACAGAGTGACCCCTGCTGTGACGTCCCCTTACTGTGCTGTGACCTGTGGCAGCTCCAGGAACCTACTATTGTGTTCTTTGATGCTATTGTAGGATCTTAGCCCTCAGCTTGTTTTTTTCCAGCTGGTGCTGACATGACTTTATCAGGCTGCGTTCCTGCTGCAATTATTTGGTCAGTTTTGCCCTTTTGAGTGCCCAGGGAATTGAATAGTGAAGCGATTCTAAGAGCGGCGGTCGTCATGTGCGTATCATACTAAAGCACAGCATTGTATGAAGACCAAGCCACGCTCCCTCTACATATTTGAGCATGGCACAATGTTCTACAATACCCTACAGGCTCTTTGCAGCCAGGAAATAGCTGGTTTTTAACGCAATTCGCTGTGAATAAATTCAGGTCGAAAACATTTTTGTTGGAAAATTCGGCGAAATCGGCAAATCGAATTTTTGAGAAATTCGCCCATCTATCACCAATGTCCCTCTAACAGGCTCAGCTAGAACCACCAACAGCCTGAACAAAAAGTACGAGACTGAAGCTGGGTGTGCAGAGCAACCTCTGTGAAACTGCAAAACTAAAACAGATCTGCAGAACAATGTAGACTGTAATACTGAATGGTGGAACATTTAGGTAGACATGTATGAAAGGGTTTTTCACCCTTTTCTTGAATAAAATGCGACAAAAGTAAGCAGTCTATGATGTATAATGTGCCAAACAAATGTGTTAGGCGCCTTGTTGCAAGAATCAACACTTTTTAATGCGCCTAACATGTGGGGGCGTTCTGGGGGCATTTCGCACCGCACCGTAATATTAGACAAATATATGAATGCAGGTAAGCAAAACTAGCCGCATTACTGCTTGACCAGGCAGACCTATTTTAATGTGGTCCTGAACCTATGGAGTCGGTGGAGCTAGATTGCTATAATGTCCATTATTTCTCAACTTATACCAGTACAATAATAAAAACTTATTTCTGATAATAATCAAACTATATAAAATTTAAATATTGAAATTTAATAAAAAAATTTATCATGTAAAATTAATATAAAATATATAATATCCCAACAATATAAAAATATCTCCCATAAAATGTATTTAAAATTAATAGAATCTAAAACTAATTTTATATTAAATAACCCACTGGTGTTGTTGTTCAGATATTTAATTTTTTAATTTTTGCTACATTAAATTTGAAATGTATTTTTGCTGCTCTCACCCTTTATTCTACATGCAGAAAGAGCCAGCACATCACAGGTCTTGCTGGGACCTGTGGTCCACCAAGCAAGATGAGTTCCATAGTTTCTATTCACTGATATGCAATTCTAATGACTTTTCTTTTATTTACAGTCTATCCATAGGGTATACACATGTTTGGAGCATTAATAATGTGCATAAGTTCCATAATGTTCCAAATACACAGGCGAGGTGCAGCGAACTTTAGACAATATTTATGAGCGCACACAAACCACTTTCATACATTCAGGTGCATTACACACTGAAAACAAGACACAATAATTCACTTCATACATTCATACATGTCTCCCTAAATAAGTATTTTGCCTTTCAGATATGTACCTCCTCCATACTTACCCATATTTTTTAAATGTTTATGCACATTTGCGATTAATAAGGAGGGCTGTCAAGTATTAGTGTTGGGAGATATGAACGCTGCTATGGAAGAAAGTAGTGATGGGGTCAGATCTAATGGGCTGATAAGAGTCCAATCCCTTTTTCTATTATCTAATGTAATGAGTTGAGCCTATGGGACTTAATGTGTAGAGTCCTAATTTTCTCCTGTTTCAATAACTGCCATAAGACTATTTAAAGGAGTTGTCTCCCTACAGAGTTTCATAGGATGCATGAATGAAATACTCTGTCACTTCCTGGTTCAGACTGACTGTGATTTGCATACAGCTTTATGGTGTATTCAATGCTGTGCTTTCAGTTGCAAATTAGTTCAGATTAGCTGAGAAGCTTCTTGGAAACTACAAGCAGGACTTTTTATCTGATCCCTGAAACAAAAGCCCTAATTAGTGCTGTTTACTTTAGATAAATCAAGCTTTTTACTGCCCAGCAGCACAGAAGCTGCCGGGACCTGTGTGATGATGTCACTCACTGCTATCACATAGAACAAACAGCAGGGGGGAAGAGCTGTACACAGGTCGGTTACTGAGGGAACTGAAATAGCCAGGTAGGTGATTCATTCACTTGTATCTCCTTAACAAAAACAGATGAACAAAGCAATATATTTGGAAAATGTCTTCATTTTGTGTTCCCTACAATTTGAAAGCTATTCTTTGTAGCAAGATAACCCCTTTAATGTATTAATGTATTGATTTCGTTTTGTGAAATCTTTGGTGTAAATTCCTAAATGTTATTAGAAAAATCAAATATGGAGCGAGGAACTTTTCAGACTACTCCTTACTATTTGTGGAGCTCAGATCTGAGAATACCACTGAATATTATATTTAATGTATGTACAGTGAAGGAAATAAGTATTTGATCCCTTGCTGATTTTGTAAGTTTGCCCACTGACAAAGACATGAACAGTCTATAATTTTAAGGGTAGGATAATTTTAACATTAAGAGATAGGATATCCAAATTAAAATCACATTGTATAAATTTATTTGCAACCATTAAGAGTTCTGGTCATACAAAATAGTTAGACTCTCCTTATCAACTTGTTACCTGCATTAAAGACAGCTGTTTTAAATAGTCACCTTTTTAAAAGACTCCTGTCCACAGACTCAATTAATCAGTCAGACTCTAACCTCTACAACATGGGTAAGACCAAAGAGCTTTCTAAGGATGTCAAGGACAAGATCATAGACCTGCACAAAGCTGGAATGGGCTACAAAACCATAAGTAAGACCCTAGGTGAGAAGGAGACAACTGTTGGTGCAGTAGTAAGAAAATGGAAGAAATACAAAATGACTGTCAATCAACATCGATCTGGGGTACCATGCAAAATCTCACCTTGTGGGGTATCCTTGATCATGAGGAAGGTGAGAGATCAGCTTAAAACAACATGGGGGGAACTTGTTATTGATCTCAAGGCAGCTGGTACTACAGTCACCAAGAAAACCATTGGTAACACATTAAGCCGTAATGGTTTAAAATCCCGTAGTCTCCCTGCTCAAGAAGGCACATGTGCAACCCATCTGAAGTTTTCCAATGAACACCTGCATGATTCTGTGAGTGATTGCAAGAAGGTGCTGTGGTCAGACGAGACAAAAATTGGCATTTATTCAACTCACCATGTTTGAAGGAAGAGAAATGCTGCCTATGACACTAAGAACACCGTCCCCACTGTCAAGCATGGAGGTGGAAACATTATGTTTTGGGGTTGTTTCTCTGCTAAGGGCACAGGACTACTTCACTGCATAAATTGGAAAATGGATGGAGCCATGTACTGTAAAATCCTGAGTCCTCCTTCCCCCTGCCAGGACATTAAAAATGGGTCGTGGCTGGGTCTTCCAGCAAGACAATGACCCAAAACATACAGCCAGGGCAACAAAGGAGTGGCTCAAAAAGAAGCACATTAAGGTCATGGA
The DNA here is from genome assembly GCA_025379985.1 of Phyllomedusa bahiana. Lineage (NCBI taxonomy): Eukaryota > Metazoa > Chordata > Amphibia > Anura > Hylidae > Phyllomedusa > Phyllomedusa bahiana. The sequence continues at coordinate 77,398 of JAODAL010009269.1, read as the reverse complement.
GTGGTCTAGCCAGTCTCCAGACCTTAATCTCATAGAAAACTTATGGAAGGAATTGAAGCTCTAAGTTGCCAAGCAACAGCCTCAAAATCTTAATGATTTAGAGATGATCTGCAAAGAGGAGTGGACCAAAATTCCTCCTGACATGTGCGCAAACCTCATCATCAACAACAAAAAAGTCTAACTCAGTCTAACTCAGTGTTTCTCAACTCCAGTCCTCAAGACCCACCAACAGGTCAAGTTTTCAGGATTTCCTCAATATAGCACAGGTGATATAATTATTGTCAGTGCATTCTGCACAGGTGACATAATTATTGTCAGTGCATTTTGTGGGAGATCCTGAAAACATGACCTGTTGGTGGGTCTTGAGTTTTGGTGTTGAGAAACACTGGTCTAACTGCTGTGCTTGCCAACAAGTGCTTTGCCACCAGGTATTACATCTTGCTTACCAGAGGGATCACATATTTATTTCTCTCAGCAAATGCAAATACATTTATATAATTTATACAATGTAATTTTCAGGATTTTATTTTTGATATTCTGTCTCTCAATGTTAAAATTAACCTACCCTTAAAATTATAACTGTTCATGTCTTTGTTAATGGGCAAACGTACACAATCAGCAAGGGATCAAATAATTATTTCCTTCACTGTATGTATATAAAAAGAAAGTAAAATTAAAAAAAGGAAAAAACCTTTACAGCACTTTTGCGGAAAATCAGAATTTCTCCTCTGATCACATTGTTTGGGATTGAATGGAAGCATTACTCAGAGGGGTTTTTAGGACTTGTAACCATCTTCCAATAAAGGGGTTTTGCCACAAAGTAAAATTAAATAATAAACATTTTCATCATTATTAAAAATTCGGCACCATTTTTGTTTTAGCTGCTCCCTTAGTGTACAGCTCATATCTAAGGGACACGACTAGAGCTCTTCAGTCCTGACCGAATATGTTCAGACATCATCTCTCCTCTCAGGCTCTCAGGCAGCTACTGTTAGTCTCTTCCCTGCTTAGTAATTTCACAAACATACTCACTACTGAGCGAGTGTTCAACCCAATGTGCTGTCATTCTACTCCTGTAATCTGTACTCCTTATTAATTAGTCAAACAGTGCAAATATATAAAAAGAAAAAATAAACCTCAATCACTATGTGCATTGAGATGAAAAAAATAAATCTATAATGTTTGGTCCTAGGGATTTGAACCTAGGACCTTTACTTTGGAAACCACACAGCTCCTTTGTAGCTCTTCACAGCTCTTAATATAAACAGACCTTACTTTGACAAGAGTGAACACACTGTGGGGAAAGTCATGGTGATGTCAGCCACACCCCCCCCCCTCCCCTTTCGAGCACACTGAGAGATGAATCTGAAGAAAGTACGTATGAAATGAGTTTGTAGCAAAACCACTTTAACCTTAATTGCAACAATAAGGTCCACATGTAGGAAAACTGTCTAGGTCTAAAATTCACGTGGCTGCCCATAGCAACCAGAGAGCCCCTTTGATTTTTCCAGAGTACTTTATGAAATGAAAGAGGCGCCCTGATTGGTTGCTATGGGCAACAAAGTGATTTTTAGACCTAGACCATTTCATACATGTGGCCCTAAATGTTGCATTTATTATTATTCAAATTTTCACATAATAAGTTAATTGTGTTTCCACCTAGCAGGAAATGATTTTGTCTATTGCTATATATAAGCTGACTCCTATGTTGCTAGCCAACACTACGAATAAGGCACACACTGCAAAAACACGTAAGTGCAATTTTGTTGCTATTGGCATTTTTTTTTTAAAGATTTAAATAAATAAGGTTGATTTTATTGCTATATCCCTGTCTTTGGACTGTGTGCGCTGTTGCCGCAGATCGGCTGAAGATAGCTGATCATTCTCGTACACTGAACCCACTACAGGGACTCCTTGCAAGATTACCCCGGATCTGGTGAGCTGACCTCCCCTGTTATATTTTCTTATTTATTAAAGAATCAATGTCAGTCATGATATAGACTAATGTAAACATGTATATAAGCATCAGTTAGAGTCCCATGCAAATAAGTAAAGTCTGTTGACTGATCCTTTAGGATTAGTTTTTAGCATAAAACACACTTGCCAGAAAAAAAATTAGAAAGCTGAATCAAAACTGTTGTTAATAAGTCACTATCTATGGAAAATGGATTACATCTGCCATTTTTCAGAGGCTGTCAGGTGCCTTTTTTACTTTTCTACATTTTCCCTAATGAATTTTCAGACAAAGAGTACTCTAAAAAATATTACAGTATATGTCATACAATGTTCCTAGATTATATTTATCTTTGCAACATATTGCTAGTGACTGAGAATAACCCATAGATGAATATTGTTTTTTTTCATATTATAGCTTTATAAAGAAACATCTTTAGATATTCAGTATGACATATTTAATTTCAATATCATAAGCATTTCCCTATTACTTAATGAATGTGATTATATGCATGTATTTTACTACATAAAAAAAAAAAAACATGGCATTATATAAATGTAGAAAATGAGCTCAGCAAGATTGAAAAATACATCTTTGTTGTTGCAACACTACACAAAATTGTGTTAACAAATGCACACTGTCAGGAGCGAATTGGCTGACTAAAATATGCAAATGAAAAGACAGGGTTAAGAAAGCAAATTATTTCCAATGCTAATTATCAAATAAAATAAATATGATATTCTAAATTTATTATATATTAACCCCTTTGCGCAGAAGGATGTACCAACATGTCCTAATTGCGAGCAATTTACTGCAATAAGATGTGTCGGTATGTCCACGAGATTCTGCCGGCTCTGTTTAGGATTGATTATCGTTGTGATTGTATTGACCTGCTAAGTAAACACAGCATGCCATTTATACTGCACCGTGACCCCTGTAAAAATTTCAATAAAAGACACTATCAGGATTGCTGTATTTTGTTCAAAACACCTCACAAAAACCTTGATACAAAGTGATCAAAGCATCATGTAAACCTCAACCCACAAAAAAAAGTCCTTAATCAGCTCTGTATACAGAAAAATAGAAAAGTTATGGCTGCTGGATTATGTCAACAAACGCATTTTTTACAAACTTATTTCTATCATGTAAAAATAATACAACATACAAAATTAGAAAGGGGGGGGGGATCAATGGTGAGTTCCCTGGTACCATTTACTGCATATCAGTGACTAATGGATAAAAATTCATTGAAATCTTAAGAACAAGTTAAATTTTGAGATTTCATCTCCACTTTGCTTTAATTTCTGTGAAACACCATAGGGTTAACAAACTTCCTAGATACTGTTTTAAATAGTTTAAGGGGTGCAGTTTCTTTATGGGAGTATCTAACATACAGGTCCCACAAATACACATTAGCACTGGACTGATCCCTATAAAAATCTGTGTTGCAAATTTTCTTGAAAACTTGAAAAATTGTAATGAAATTTTTAAGCCCCCTACTTTTGTAAAAAAAAGAAAGACATTTAAAAATTATCATTTAGGGTAGATTGGTTCTTGCCCTATGGTCTTTAACAGTAGTGTAACTTAAGCTTAAAAATTCAGTATCCCCCTCCCTCCATCCACATCTTTCTCCACCCGTGGTCGAACTTGATGGATATATGTCTTTCTTCAACTGTACTATGTACTCACTTTTGTGAGATATTGTTGATAGATAGATTTATATAATTTGACAAACACAGGTGTTCTAATGTATTTACCGTATGTCTTTTCAGTTGTGAATATAACCTTAGTCAAAAGCATGTGTCTAAAATAAGTTCTTAATTGGAGTTCATTTTACTGTTTTGTACATATTTTGCAGTCATTTTTAACATACTTTATCACATTCAAATGTATTTATTCAGTACCTGGTGTCTTTCATAGTTCAGACATCAGTTAGTGATTCACGTTTTTCAACAGCAATGATATTTCATCAAAGCTTCTATACTTGCACATTATTATTTCCAGGCCGACTTGCTGTATGTAATTTATCTAGATGTATAGCTCCAATTCTGTTTTTCAGCAAAATCACACCAATTCAACAATTACTTTCAAACCCACAGTGCTGAAGCCTAAATCCGATGTAGTCTGACTTATCCCATTTTAGATAGCGGCATTTCACTACCACTCTATTAACTATGATGTCAATACCTTGGATGGGTCATTAGGTAAAGTTTAGCAAGTGCAGAGAAAATTGAATACAACATAGTCAGATTCTCTTTTGAGAGTGGATGCCCCACTGGTTCGGTACATTTTGTCTGAAAAGCAAGCTCAGCGGATGTGTGCAATAACAAATGCATTTCTATTATTCTATCAAAGCAGATGAGTAAAAAAAACACAGAAAATAAATTCACAGTGTAGCTACAAAGTAGAACATTATTCTAACCTTCCAACATAAAAGAGTAGAAAATCTGATGAGACAAAATATTTTTATGACATGTAAAAAAAAACAACTAATCTGTGTCTTGAAAGAGAATCAACAGTACAACACTCGATGTGTCATTTGGTACATGCTGAATTCTCCTGTGTTCTGTTTCATGGTGTTTTGCCTTGCAACAATAGTTTGACAGACACATTAACACAGTTCTGCCTAATCAGCAATGCAAGCATAGATAGCAGTGGCCACATAAACTTGTATAGGTTATCAATGCAGATTGGGCTAATTAATGACAGAATGACCTTTTACTGGTGAGAACTTGCAGAAAAAAACAATCAGCCTGCTAGCCAGATTTTCCGATGTATTACGATAATAAATAGGAAAACATCTGAGATTGTGATCTCCTAGAAAACATACACAGATTATGTCCAACCTCTCCTACAGCAAAAGAAGAATGCAAATTTTGAATCATGAAGGGATTTCTGGTGCATACAGACCTGAGGACTTCTTTAGTGCCATAAACGTCTGAATGGTGCAGTCACCATCTCCGATATCACATATATATTGAATAAGGGGCCCAGGACCCCCATACTTCCACATTAGATGGCTGCAGAATTCAGGCAGAAAATAAATGGACATGAAGCTAAGTTACTTGTGTATCTTCCATAGAAGTGAATGGAAAAAACATGTTTGATCACCATTCTCGGCCTAAATGTGTCAGCTGGTGGCCATCTAACCAGGAGGGATTGGGGTTGGGGATTAACTAAAATCATATATGAAGTAAAATTAATTATATCAAGTAATTTTCATCACTTATCTGATTGTTTGCACCATGTTTTTTCCAAAACTATATACATGGAGTGTGTGTCTATTCTTTCAGTGCCTTATCTTGAAAGTGTGGCATGCAAGTTCTAGTAGCCACACTTGAAGATAAGGGATTGTTTGTGTGATTGTATATATGTGTGTGTGTACAATGTGTGTGTATGTATGTGTGTATATACAGTGAACTTTGACTTACACATTGCACTCTCTGGCCTGGACTGAAGGAACTGCGGGTCATGGGACTGTGACAAAATCTCAGGTCCTTCAGCCTAAAAACACTGGAGTTCCACAAAATCTCCAGTCTAATAGGCCAGGGGTGTCAAACTTCTTTTCACCGGGGGTCACATCGGCCTCACGGCATACCTTAAAGGGCTGACATAAATTTAGAAATGTGTAAATTTAACTTCTCCTTAACAGTTAAGTGAGCTATTAAGGAGTAGTTTCATTTGTACATTATAACTGTTACATTCAGCCCTTTGATGGTAATCAGGAAGATGGTGAGGCCCAGGGGGATGCAGGCTAGATGGTAAGGCTCAGGGGGATGCAGGCTAGAGGGTGAGGCCAAGGGGGAGGCCTGCTAGATGGGGAGGCCAAGGGGAAGGCACGGAAGATGGTGTGGCCAAGGGGGAGGCAGGCTAGATGGGGAGGCAGGCTGGCTGGTGAGGCCCAGGGGAGAGGCAGGCTAGATGGTGAGGCAGGCTAGATGGGGAGGCCCAGAGGGAGGCAGGCTAGATGGTGAGGCCCAGGGGGGAGGCAGGCTAGATGGTGAGGCCCAGGGGGAGGCAGGCTAGATGGTGAGGCCCAGGGGGAGGCAGGCTAGATGGTGAGGCCCAGGGGGGAGGCAGGCTAGATGGTGAGGCCCAGGGGGGAGGCAGGCTAGATGGTGAGGCCCAGGAGGGAGGCAGGCTAGATGGTGAGGCCCAGGGGGGAGGCAGGCTAGATGGTGAGGCCCAGGGGGGAGGCAGGCTAGATGGTGAGGCCCAGGGGGGAGGCAGGCTAGATGGTGAGGCCCAGGGGGAGGCAGGCACCATATAGAGGCCCAGGGGGAGGCAGGCGACAGGGCCAGGCATCGGGGGGAGGCAGGCCAGATGGTGAGGCCCAGGGGAGAGGCAGGCTAGATGGTGAGGCAGGCTAGATGGTGAGGCCCAGGTGGGGAGACACTCTAGATGGTGAGGCCCAGGGGGGGAGGCAGGCTAAATGGTGAGGCCCAGGAGGGGAGGCAGGCTAGATGGTGAGGCCCAGGGGGAGGCAGGCTAAGTGGTGAGGCCCAGAGGGGAAGCAGGCTAGATGTTGAGGCCCAGGGGCAGGCAGGCCAGATGTTGAGGCCCAGGCAGGAGGCAGGCCAGATTGTGAGGCACAGGGGGGAGGCAGGCTAGATGGTGAGGCACAGGGGGTAGGCAGGCTAGATGGTGAGGCCAATGGGGGAGGCAGGCTAGATGGTGAGGCCCAGGGGTGAGGCAGGCTAGATGGTGAGGCCCAGAGGGGAGATAGGGATCTAGTTGGTAAGGCCCAGGGAGGGGGAGGTAAAATAACTGGTAAGACCTGGGATGGGGGGTATTGAAGTACAGGCCATTTACCAGCTTAACTTAATGGTCCTCCGCAGGAGCAGGTATCTTCTTGCCAGGCTTGAAGCTCATCTGCTCAGCGTCCTGCCAGGCCTGCAGTGGGCGGGGCCAGAGTACAGAGTACAGAGCTGCTGGCCCTGCCCCCTGAGCTCACTGTGTGAGCTGTGCTGCCCGTGCCTCCTCCTGTCTCAGTGAGTGAAGCAGCCACTGCAGAGCACGGCTCAGCAACAAGTGCCGGGCCGGATAACATAAGGCAACGGGCCGGATTCGGCTTTCGGGCCTTGAGTTTGACACCCGTGTAATAGGCTGTTTATCGGAGTGGGTGGGTCTCAGGAATGGCACAGCCCAGGAGGCGGGTACCCGGTGACATCACTAAGGGGGCACTGACTAACTAGGGCTTATTTTTGGAGGAGGGCTTATATTCAAAGCCTACTCCAAGAATCTGTGAAAATCAGGCTAGGGCTTAATTTTGGTGGAGGGATTATTTTTGGAAAAACATGGTAGTTAGCATAATCCTTAGGTAACCTTAAGTTTTGTTCCATTAAATTTAATTTATGTGCAATCATTTTGATAATATATTTTAGGCATGGGGGGGCGTGGCTAGCCATGTGAGAGAGTGGACGCTTCTCCTCTGAGTTCCGCACAGGAACCTGATAAACACTGTGAAAGCCTGCTGAAAATGGATCCCAGAAGAGGGAAAAAAGTAGCTAAACTACCCAGGTCCCCATCCATGGGTGACATCTCCATCTCTAACTACTTTACGCCGCTACAGGACCTGGAAACGAATGCCCTGGATTCCCGCGCTTCGGCACCATCTTCCCCCACCCCGCTCTGGCAGAGGGAAGAACAGCCTGCGCCGGTTCAACACCGCACTAGAGCGGCTACTCAGGAGTTACCTGGTCAGCTCCTTATACCGCACAAGAAAGCAGACGGCCCTGCCAGACCTTCGCTGCAAAGCCGGACAGCTGCTGGGACTTCCCCTTCTGAGCCCTGCGGCTCTGCAACCGCCGCCACGAAGGAGGTGAGACAGACGCTGCTGCCTGCCACGCTCCGGCGCCATCATCTCCTGCGGCCCTGCTGATGGAAGGACAGAAAGGCGCTCAGATCCAGCGCCTCCGAAGCGACCGGACAGAGAGCCATCCTGACGCAGTTGTGGAGGAGCTCCCGGCCACAGGTGCACGTCGTCTGCCTTCACCCCAACCCCTCTGCAGCGGAGAGGAGCTCTGGACCGAGCGATTGCGCCGGTCCCAGGTATAGCCTGCGGTGCCTGCTCCGACTTTCCCTGAGCCCCCGGCACACAATGCGGGACTCCTGACCTCAGGGACTGATCCACCAAGACTCGGGGATACCCGGCTGACCTCTCAGGATCAATGGCGAGGGTTTCCCGCACCCGTGGGCGCCATCTTAAATAGCCCTTCACACGCTGGGCACCTATCTATCCTCAATATGGCGACAGTACAAGCTGCGCCGGCATCATTGTTAACCCCTTCACATCTCCCACCTAGCTTCACCCGAGGAGCTGAGGACCCGGGAATGAGGTTTGCAGCCCCAGTGTTTACCTCCCTGATACAGGGGGGAGGATGGACTCTCAGAAGCTATGAACACCTCAGATAGCTGGGCTGCTGAGGGCTACACTACTGATCTCCCTGCCACAGGAGAGAATGGGAGCAGCGTTTCCCAAATGTCACCTGAATGCTCCCCCCCTCCACTCCCTCACGGGTCGGACGCACGGCCTTACTCTGCTGTTACTGCCCACAAGTCAGGCCGCAGTCAGACTCCCCAGAGGGACTGTCATCATGCTGCAATAGTGGTGTACGCCTGGACAATGGCCTTGCCGTGGCCAGAGAGGTCAGACTCCATTTCAGTTATGTCGTGGACTGTCACTAACAACCTGCCATATTTGCACCCTGATACGCAGACTGCACACAGCGCCTCCATACAGGCAGTGCCCCACACAGGGCAAGCCCCAGACCTGCATCCTGGCATCACCGCACGAGCTCTTGCTGCCAAATCCTTACAACTATCTGAATCAGGGACCAACTCAGTCCCCCAACCCTCTACACCAGGGACAGGTGAGACCTGGAACGACAACCCCGCTTCTCCTACATGGAGGGGAAGTCCAGCTCAGATGCCCAGGGACCTCGGTCGCCAGATTCTCTCCCCGCCTTCGATGGGACCTGCGACTTATTACTTGGCCTCGGCCTAACCTCCTCCGGATGCCGCACTCCACGCCCTTGCTTCTCACCCGGAGTTACAAGCCCTCCTTTCCTTACTCCCGTCTAAAGAGGACATGAAGCAGATGGGCCGCGACCTACAGCGGGCATGGCAACAAGAGTTACACCCCGTAAAGACAGCCGTGACATCCCTCCAAGAAAGAGTTCAGCAACTGGAAACAGATAGAGACTCTGCAAATCTCACACTGTCTGCCCTAAAAGCGTCAATGGCCGAGCGATCTGAACGCCAAACTCTCCTTGAAACGCAACTTGATGACTTTGAAAACCGTAACAGGCGGCATAATATCCGTATCCGCAGTCTCCCTGAATCCGTCCATACATCGGAACTGATCCCAACATTGACCAAAACTTTCAACCACATCCTAGGTCGCCCGCTTTACACTTTTATTGAATTTGATTGCGCGCACAGGGCTCTCCGCCCACAGAGCCAGGATCCTGATCGCTCTAGGAATGTGATCTGCAGGATGCATCATTATACGATAAAGGAAGAGATAATGCGGAAAGCCCGCCTCATGAAAACCATTCTATTCAAGGATGTACGCATTGGTCTCTTCCCCGACCTTTCAAGGTGTACCCTACGCATGCGTGCAGCACTTAAACCCCTCCTCTCCGTTGTACAGCAAAGGAACATACCGTACCGATGGGGTTTTCCATTTTCGCTCCAGGTCAAGTATAAGGACTCTCTTCTAGTCCTAAAATCTCCCGCAGACTTTCCTCGCTTTTCAGCAACCTTGGGTCTCCCTGACGTTAAAATCCTGGACTGGGACGCAGCTGTTGGTCTGCCGCCATCATCCTCCATTCTCCCTGCCCCTGGGCCTTCCACCCATTCCAGGAGAGAGACCCCGCCGAAAGACCAGCGTTCTCGCAGGCGCAGAAGGAGTTCGGGAGACTCTATGCCAAACCGTGCGCCACATCGTTGATTGGTCTCTCTGGGACTTCGGTGTTCTTTCTTGTAATTGCCTGCCTTCATGTGTTTCTAACAGTTAGAGGCTACATTCATCTACGTATGTGTTGAAATGCAATTGAAATGAGGTTCCTCAGTTTCAATACCTTCACATCCTTACCCCTTTTTCACCTGTAACTCTTATTCATTGACTTTGTGTCTTTGGGTCCCATGTGTTAATGCGGTTAACCTGTTGAACACTTTTTCCACATGTTATGTATGCTTTCGTAACTACTCCTGTGGCAGACTTATTTGATTTTCCAAAAGAGAGGAAAGGGAATTTTTTTTTTCCTCTCCTCTCTTCTTCTCCCCCTTCCTCTCTCATCCCCGACTCTCCCTATTCCCTCCCGCCCACGCCTTCCTCCATCCCTTTCTTCTCTTTTTCACACTGAAAATACTGCCATTGACTCATACCACCAGTTGCGCTGAGCTTGGATTTCACGTGTTACTATAACAAGCTATGCTCGGTCAATTCTGTCCCCCAGTGCCTCGAGTCACAGGCCTTTCTTGGGCTACTGCAGCTGCTAGCCTGCTGATTTATGTGTTTTGGCCTTTGGGTTTTAGGCCTTTTTGGTTCTCTCTTTCCTTCTCCTTTCCTCCCCCCCTCCAGTCCCAGCAGCCGGGGCCGGTGGCTTCATGCGGTTTTTATATAGTGGTCACCAAAAGCGTCATATGCTTCGTCATTCTCCCCTATGTATAGTATCAGAATTGCATCCCTTAACGTTAAGGGATTTAATTGCCCAGAAAAGAGATCGCAGATCCTGTACTCTTTCCATAAGCAGAAAGCTCATATAGTATGCCTCCAGGAGACGCACCTGCTCCGGTCCCACCTGCAAACCTTCCGCAATCGCTATTTCCCTGCCTGGTACCATAGCAGTAATCCATCGCAAAAGACAAAGAGAGTTGCAATATTCCTCCACAAGTCACTCCCTGCTCAGTTGTTGGATGTATTTACAGATGAAGAAGCAAGGGTATTCTTTGTGAAATGCAGCATACAGGGACTCATTTACACAATAGCTAATGTCTACGTCCCCCAACGTCAACCAGACAGCTTTTCTAGTTAAAGCCCTGGATGACTTGACTGTCTTTGCCCAGGGTCAGATCATTCTATGCGGAGACTTTAATATGGCAATTCACCCCCCGTTGGATACCTCCCTGGGTCGCTCCTCAGTTACCTTCCGCGTCCTTAAGAAGTTCAAAGCCCTGCTCCACAACATTCAACTCTCCGATGTCTGGAGATTGATGCATCCCACTGACAGGGATTACACTTTCTTCTCTTACCCACATCAATCCTACAGTAGAATCGATTACATCTTCCTCCAGCATTCTCTTCTCTCTCGGGCTGTTGACACTAGAATGGGTAACATATTGCACTCTGACCATGCTCCGGTGCTCTGTGACCTCTCGCTTCCTAACCTTCGACGCTCTCCCTTTACCTGGAGGTTGAATGAGTCCCTAATGCGAGACACTCTCTGTCTTGCTGAACTCAAATCCACGGCCCGTGGTTTTGCAGTGGTGCACCAGGGCGATCCAACATCCCCTCAGGTTCAGTGGAAGCACTGAAATGCACCTTGCGTGGTGTCCCTATGAAGCACGGTGCGAGGCTAAAAAGGGAATCGGCACATCAATTACGGTCCATTTTTACTAGGCTTGATGTGGTTGAGTCTTCCCACAAAGCCTCTGGGGCAGACTCTGATCTGAGGGAATTGACCCAACTGCGCCACGAAATTATCTTGCTAATGGAAAATAAGCATCGGAGGTATCGTCAGCTATGTGCAGTCACCCCCTATTCTTGGAGCAACAAACCAAGTAAATACTTGGCTCGGGCTCTGAGGGAAAAGAGAGCCTCTCTATTTGTTCCACAGATTAAGATGCCTGATGGGAGATTAGCTTATAAAACAGAAGAAATTCTCGAAGCTTTCCACGGGTATTATTCTAAACTATATAATCTTTCCCCCAATGTGGGTGGTAGCCTTACGCATCCCGGTCCTCCCTCCATCCAGGATTATCTCCAGAAGACGCTGCCTCCCTCCATACCTCGTCACATTCTTACATCACTTGAGGACCCTTTCACTCGGGAAGAACTCCAACTGGCTGTCGCTGCTCTCCCGGCTGGGAAGAGCCCCGGTCCGGATGGATACATGGCAAGGTTCTATAAGGACTTGTAAGAGGAACTTGCAGACTCTATTCTGAATGCCTTCAATACAGTTTATGGCTGTCAGAATTTTGACCCTGCGTCCCTGAGAGCCTATATAACAGTGATCCCTAAGGAGGGCAAAGATCCCAGTGTCTGCCAAAGTTACCGACCTATCTCCCTTATAAATACGGACGCCAAATTGTTTGCAAAATTGATAGCTCTAAGACTGAACCCATTGCTGAGCGAAGTGATCCATCCGGACCAAGTGGGATTTATTCCTGGACGGGAGGCGAGGGACCTTTTCTATTATCCACCACGCCCACAACTTCAAGATTCCCTGTATGCTGCTTTCGCTAGACGCAGAGAAAGCTTTCGACCGTGTCGCCTGGCCCTTCCTAGAAGGGACTCTCAAATCTATCGGCACAGGACTGATTCTCCTGTCTAAAATTCTTGCATTATATTGTTCCCCTAGGCGCAGGTTCGAGTCAACGGGTCCCTCTCAGCTCCCTTTGTCATTGGCAATGGTACCAGGCAGGGATGCCCCCTTTCCCCACTCTTATATGCCCTTGTTATTGAGCATTTACTGAGGGACATTCGCTCAGACGACTCGATACACGGGATCCATATTTGATCTGACCAGATAAAATGCTCCGCGTTCGCGGATGATCTGTTATTGTACATAACTGAACCTCTCATCTCTCTCCCATCCGTTCTTAGGGCCCATCGAGACTTTGGTTTTGTAAGCAACCATAAAATTAACATGTCTAAAAGTGTGGCCCTTAGCCTTAATCGTCCTCCTGAGACTCTCGGGTTACTTAAAGATAACTACTCCTTCTCCTGGGCCGGCACATCGTTCAAGTACCTGGGGGTCCATATCCCCTCAGATCTGAATAAAACCTTTGACCTCAATTTTGCCCCTCTCCTCCAATCGATCCAGGGAGACTTGAGCAGGTGGGACCGTAAAGACTTCTCCTGGATTGGCCGCATAAATATTTTAAAAATGAATATTCTCCCTCGACTGCTATATTTATTTCAGGCAGTGCCTCTCCAACTTCCTAAATCATTCTTTAGTTCCCTGAATACAGTTATTACCCGGTTTGTGTGGGCAGGGAAACACTCCCGGATATCTAGAGCCATTTTGATGCAACCACGGCTGGAGGGCGGCCTCTCATTGCCGAACTTTCAGGCTTACTTCTTGGCTTCTGTGGCTGTCAGGATCCTGGACTGCTTTCATTGCGCGCAGAATAAATGCTGGGTTCAGATAGAATCTGTCCTACATGGCCACCCTGTGGCGCCCCTGCCATGGCTCCTATTATCCATGCTGCCCAAGAAAACCCTGTGCTCTCTTCCCTTTATAACCCAAACCACCATAAGGATTCGTAGGGCTTTTCCTACCTCTATGAACATCCTTGCCCCGGGAGGCCACCCACCCCATAACAAGGAACCCCCTCTTACCTGATGACTCGGCCCCGATCCCAGCGCCCCGGGGGGGAGCCGACTTTCTTACAGGGGGAGCCCTTCAGGGAAGGACCTTTCGCTTTTACTCTGACCTTGCCCTAACTTTGCCTAAGCCTTTTTTTAAGACAAATTTCTATCAATTACAAATTTTATTTTTTCAAAAAAAGCAACCTTTTACTAAATAGACCTCTTAACCCCTTTTGAGCATGGTGTGTCAGGAGGGTCCACTCTGAACATCCCTCTCAAAGATTTATGGTTTTTTAAACCCCCCCCCCAAGACTCCTTAAAAACTTTCATATAAATCAGTGGGAAAAGGGGTTTTTCCGGGTTTAGTGTTGAGCGATACTTGGCTATCGACATCGATCGTATCGATAGCGGGCCCCCATGATAAGGTTTTCGATAGTCGATCACTCCGATGACCTTTAAAGTCATAGGAGGCAACAACCCCTTTCATTCTTACCCCCAAACAGGGCGGGAAAAGCGGGAAATTTAAAACACCCAAACAAAAAGGTACCGCTACATCTTAGGCAAAACTTTAGGCTAAAAAAAGCCACAAAAAAAAAAGTCACACCCCATTCAAATCCCTTCTTGTCCCACCGACCCTTAAACCTGCATCACCCACAAATTAAAAAAGTGCCAAAGGGCAGTATGAAAATGAACCATCATTTTTACTTAAACGGGACATTGAAATCCCTGTCCCGGAAAGCAGCGTGACCCCCAAAACCCTGCATGACCCCCACTTTTAAAAAAAGTGCCAAAAAAAAGGATTTTTTTCAACACCATTTTATTTTAACTGGACATTGACTATACCTGCCGGGGCCACGCATGACCCCCAAAAACCTGCTGACCCCCACATTTAAAAAGTGCCGAAAAAGGAGTCTTTCAATCACCATTTTATTTTCCCTTTGGACATTGACTATACCTGCCCGGGGGCCCCACAGCATGAGCCCCAACCTCATGATCCCCAACATTTAAAAAGTGCCGAAAAAGGAGTCTTTCAACTACCATTTTAGTTTCACGGACTTGACTATACCTGTCCTGGGCACAGAAAGACCCCAAACCTGCTGACCCCCACTTTTAAAAAGTCCCGGAAAAAGGATCTTTAAACCCACATTTTAGTTTCACTGGACTTGACTTCCCTGTCCGGGCCACGCATGAGCCCCAAAACCCCTGCATAAACCCCACATTTAAAAAGTGCCGGAAAAAGTAGTCTTTCAACCACATTTTTTTTTTACTGGACATTGACATCCCTGTCCTGGGCCACAGCAGCCCCCGGGGCCGGATTTACAGTGGGTGCGGTGAGAGCCCAGGCGGGGTCCGCTCTATTAACACGCGTAAAATGCCCTGATGACGCAGCAACGAAAATTTGCGTGCTGAAGCAGAGTGCGGAAGGGGAAGGGGTGAGAAATCCAGCCTTCCCAGTACACAGTAAAAACCGGGGTAGCTTGTCCCCCCGTATGAGTGTGGACCATTTGAGCTTCATTGGAAAACTGGTGGAAACGCTCCTGTTCACCCGGGCCCTTTATCTTGCATTTTTTTTCTCATTTTACTCAAGGGGGGCTGGAGGAAATGGTCTCTGTACTTTTTTTCTCTGTCCGTGTCCTCCCCATGTCCTCTGAAAAACCCCACATCTGGCAAGTTTTCCTGTACCTTCTTGTACAATTCAGAGGATTTTTTTAAACTTATTTGTACAGCAAGTTTTTAGTACTTTAATTCTAAAAAACACATTTTTAAATGGGGATGGAAACCCACCATGTCTTTTTTTTCTCTTTTTTAATTGTTTTAAAATGGGTTGTCTCATAAAGGGATTATAGCTATGTTAAAGATCTTGAAAAAACAAGTCTTTTTGAAATATGTGTCCATTAAGAGTGTCCACCTTTCCTGTTTCTGACGCACCATCACCCTTAGCCCTCTTGACCATTGTAAGAACAAATGTCTGTAGAAACAACTTTTTTAGAATGGGACTGTAGTAGCTCTGTACAGAAAATTTTGCCCCCAAAAATTCAAAGCATGACCCTTGAGCCAATTTGGACAATTGTGAAGAAAAATGTTATTAGAAAACAACTTTTTTTTTAGAATAGGCCCTGTAGTTAGCTGCATGTCAGACAAAATGCCCCCAAAAATTCAAAACATGACCCAGAGCCTTTTTGAAATTGTGAAAAACAAATGTCTAAAAAAACAACTTTTTTTAGAATAGGACCTGTATATTGCTGCTTTCAAAGCAGCAGGGGCCCCAAAAAATTAAAAAATTTACTTTCAGCCACTGTTAAAAATTTTGAAGGAGAAATGCCACTTAAAAGCCACATTTCTTTTTCCAAAGGACCAGTTATTGCTGTATCTCACAGAACATGCCCCCCAAAAAAATTTTATAAACATGACTTCTCAGCCATGTTAAAAATTGTGAGGCAACAGCCCCCCAAAACCATGACAATTTTAAAAATTTCAAAGATGAAGTGAGTAAATGGAATATGGTTTTGTAAGAAACCTTGGTGTTTTTAGTTCCCCTCCAGAAAAACCACAAAATGAACTTTGGGAAATTAGATAAAAAAAATTGAGTAAAAAATGTCTTTTTAAAAAATAATTTTCAAGAGGACCATTTCTGTTTGGAGAGGAATGTGAATAGACCAGCAACTAATGGGTGCCCTCGGCAATTGGGGCCACAACACCCTCAGAGATCCTGCCTGATTCATTTTGATAAAAGTCAAACATCCCATTACTGGGAAAAGTCGGGATGCGTTTGTCTGTAATGATCCTCCGCGGCTGAAGGTCCGCCAGTAGCGCTGGCTGCGGGGGCGGACAACACCCTTGGCTGGCGAGGGGACGGGGCCATTCGTCCATTTTGGATCCCCCAGAAGTCTTTTGGGTCCGGAACACACCCAAAAACATGGGTGTTAAGACGCAGATAGTGGCACCATGTTTTAAGCTGGTCTTGTGTTTTTGGTTGGGGCCCTGCATTGCATGCGTTGGGAGGTGGTAAATAAAGATTGCCGGGGTCACCCATTGGGCTTCTCCCACCTTGCCCTGCTGCGCTGCCGCTACGGCTGCTTGGCACTTCTGCTGTCAGCACTGGTTTTTCCACCTGAATTTGAAGAACGTGAACAGCGCAACAGATTCTCCAGTTGATAATCAGCAAGGTCCCATTTCCGCATTTTACTCTCTATTTGGGGGGGTGGAAAGGAAAATGCTGAGTTTTTTTTTTGACCGGGGGTCCCGGGGTGGCCACCCGTAACTGTTTTCATTTTGATGGGTTTTAAGCAGGATCATGTTGGAGTAAATGGACACCAAGCACTCTGTGGAGATGGGCCTTGAGTTCCCAAGCCTCGGGTTGGGGCACTGAAAAATCTCTTCCCATTGCCCCAAATTCACGCCAACCTCTTCCAAGCGGGGCGTCGGGTCTTGGAATACCTCCTTCTTTTCCCCCCTCCTCCTCCGCTTCCTGGCACAGCTTCAACAAGCCCTGACTTTTCTCGATGTGACCCTGAGAGCTGGGTGCCCCCTTGCACTAGCTCTGGACCCTGAACCCCCCGCCTAATGGCCGATAAAATTGGAAACTGTCGGGGCCTTGTGGATTTGACGGAAAAAGGCTCCATGTCCCATCTGTGTCCGTTCCCCTCTGTCGGGCGGGACCTGATGTTTCAGAGTGCCAACGTCGTTCCAAACTAAGACACCACAAACTATGTGACAGGGCATGTCCCCCTGCCATTTTTGGTGGGTTCTTCAAAACTGGCAAGGA
Organism: Phyllomedusa bahiana; assembly: GCA_025379985.1. Taxonomy (NCBI): domain Eukaryota; kingdom Metazoa; phylum Chordata; class Amphibia; order Anura; family Hylidae; genus Phyllomedusa; species Phyllomedusa bahiana. The sequence goes on along the minus strand of JAODAL010009269.1, from coordinate 60,139 downwards.
TGGTGCAGACCTTTCACCTGCCTCCACTCTCGGTGGCTCAACACCCCCGGGGGCCCCACCCCTCTTGTCGGCCATGGGCACTTCGTACTGCGAAAGGGTTTTTTCGCTGCTGCCCCAATCGGGAGCATTGGAGGGTGGAATTCCCGGTTTTCCCGCAACAATGAGAGGTTACGGGGAGGCCGAGCTGACGCTGCAACGCAGCCAGGCGGGCGAAGCAGGGTGCGAAGGGGGAAGTCGAACTCAGACCTCACCTTCTTAGCAGGCAGTCCAGACCCGGGGAGCCTTTTTAGAAAAATTTTTGGACGACAAGGTTCATGACATGTGCCCAAACAAGGGGTGTGCCCCCAGCCTACCGATTTTAAAGGGGGGCCAGGATTTAGCCCTTATCGCACACCAAACCCCCTGGGACAAAGGGTTTTTGTACCCAGCCAGCGCTCGGGTCTCGTTGCGGAAGCCTCCACCTCCTGACCTTTTGTGGGGACGGTTCCAAGGCAGATTTAATTTTAAAACGGCCTGGTGCTCTGGGAAGGATGCCACCAGAGGACCTTGGGGGAAAGAGCCCCGCACCCTCCCTGCGGTTTTTGAAGAGCGTGCGCCGAGCCTGAAGCCACCCCACCTCAGAGACTCCCCCAGCTCACCCAGTGACTATCACAGGTATAGCGGCCTTGGCCGTTTACTTCCATGTTCCCGGGGGTGAGATGGACTTTTCCCGGGCACAGATGCAGACAACGCGCTTGAAATTTTGATACACTGGTGGCCAGGGCAGGGCGGGTTTTTTGGCAAAGAATGCCTGCTCGGCATCTGGGATTGGGGGCAGGCGAGGGCCATGGCATGGCGGAACCCATCTGTGTCCACCAACCGAAAGGCAAAATTTCCAAGGGCCAAAAGCCCGGGGAAGCCGACATTCAGGGGTTTTGGGCTTTGGGGTGGTTTGGGTTAAATGTTTCTTTTGCTCCCAAACTGATAGCAGAAGGGTGGCTGCAGACTGGCCCCTGTACGGCGTGCAGATCGTAAACGGCAAGGGGAAGGGAAGTAGGAGGGTCTGTGGTGGTGGGTTATCGGCGCGGGGGAGGTGAAGCAGCGGCTGATCCTGATCTGACTCTGAGAGACTGGGGACTAAGGAAAGCTTGGTGGGGGGCGGAAAGGGGGAGAGGCGGAAAGAGGGTGTGACAGTGGTTGGGGGCCGGGGTCGGGCTGGCCTTTTTTGGCCAAGGTTCCCTCCATTAAGTCAGATTCGCTGCATGGGGCTAGACATGTTGTTGGTGGTTTAACCACTTAAGGTTCTTCCCCTACTTTTGCGTTTACGGGAAAGGGGCATAGCATCGCTGGGGGAACAAGGGTTGCTCAAAAGAAGGGGCCCCGGCTTGAAAGGTCCTGGACCTTTTGACGGCAATAAACAGGAGCGGGGTTTGCGTTACCGTGGCTGGCGGAATATATCACGGACTTTTGCGACCGTCCTCTCCCTTTTTGGGCGTGGGATTGACATACCCATCGCTTCCCCTGTCCCCCTGATGAAGCTCGCAAACAAATTCTGCGGAAAAGACCCGGGTGGATGCAAGTCGTCACATCATAATCATCAAAACAGGTGACTTGGGCGCCTGACTTTCTGCATCCGAAGCTGCGGGCTACAAGCAAGGGGCCTGCAAGGCGTTTCCGACCGCCCCGGATTTTTCCGATTGACCGGGGTTCCTTCACCTCCCCCTGAGGAAACAGTAACTGGGGGTCAGAGCAACTAAAACTCCCCTTGATTTTTAACACATTTTGACCCCAACCCATTTTTTCATCAAAGAGGTCTTCAGACAATGGATTATCCACAGTGGTGGGTACCGAGTTGACTTTGGGCTGCTTTTGTTGGACGGATGCTGAGATGCTGATGACGACATTTGTGGCCGGACGGGAGGACGAGGAGGTTTAAAACGCTAATGCAGGGTTTCATTAACCAAAGAAGGACAGATTGCAAAAGGTTTTGTTACTTAGATTCACAGGGGCCCGACCCAGCGATGACAGGCCTGCGGTCCTGCAACTGCAATCCGCGGCAGCGTGCTGCCCAGCAAGAAGGAGCACCTTTCTCGTACCTCTACCTCCATTGCTACCCCCCCCTTTTTCCGCTTACCCTCATTTTTTTCAGTTCAGAAAAATAAAAATTTAAATTTAAAAGACCGCAAATCACAGCTATTCTCACATCCCTCTAATCAAAACCAATTTGCTGGATTCAAAATGAACTGCAAGGTGTTTATCAACAAATCTGGACTGGGCAAAAGTGCAAAAAACACGTATCTGTTATGTTTTCGTATAATACACGGTATTTTTTGCACCTTTCAATTCACCTGTGGTGACTATAGAATTGCTGTTTTAAGATTTACGTGGATGCTGCGTCAATGAACAAAGCTGGGAGCGCAAAAGTCAAAAAACACGTATCTGTTATGTTTTCGTATAATACACGGTATTTTTTGCACCTTTCAATTCACCTGTGGTGACTATAGAATTGCTGTTTTAAGATTTACGTGGAAGCTGCGTCAATGAACAAAGCTGGGTGCGCAATAGTCAAAAAACACGTATCTGTTATGTTTTCGTATAATACACGGTATTTTTTGCACCTTTCAATTCACCTGTGGTGACTATAGAATTGCTGTTTTAAGATTTACGTGGATGCTGCGTCAATGAACAAAGCTGGGTGCGCAAAAGTCAAAAAACACGTATCTGTTATGTTTTCGTATAATACACGGTATTTTTTGCACCTTTCAATTCACCTGTGGTGACTATAGAATTGCTGTTTTAAGATTTACGTGGATGCTGCGTCAATGAACAAAGCTGGGTGCGCAAAAGTCAAAAAACACGTATCTGTTATGTTTTCGTATAATACACGGTATTTTTTGCACCTTTCAATTCACCTGTGGTGACTATAGAATTGCTGTTTTAAGATTTACGTGGATGCTGCGTCAATGAACAAAGCTGGGTGCGCAAAAGTAAAAAACACGTATCTGTTATGTTTACGTATAATACACAGTATTTTTGGCAACAAACAACCTGTGCTGACTACAAGATTGCTGGATTGTAATTTAACTGCAAGGTGGATATATCAACACAGGTGGAATGGGTAAAATTAAAATGAACACCAATCTGAAATGTATACTGATAATAAAAGTGGAGTTTTGCACCTAACAAAGAGACGTGCAGTTACTAGAAATTATGTGTATCCAATATAAGTTCAGGCTGCCCAATATCCAGGAAATATTTCAATAGCAAACTGTTAATAATAAAGATATTGCAGTGCAATGTCTACACTAAGTCTTGGTGAACTTTATCCAGTGTTCTTTATAGATAGAGCTTGTCTGTGTTCGCCCGCGGGCCTCCCCCTCCCCCCGCTCCCCTGGGACTTTACAGCGGTAGATGCTGCTTTAAAATTCTCTAGCTAACTACATAAAATCTTCAAATCTCTAATCTAACTAAATTGGAAGGATCACAGCTAATAGTAGAGGTTTCTCTGTGCAGAAATAGACTAATTTCGCTGAGCTGTTTGGCCACAGGCAGAGCGCACGTCCTATTCCTATGAGACGCTGAGAGACACTAAGGCTGAACAGGAAGGGCTGTTCTATGTTAAAACGAGGTCATGTGATTTTTCCAGCCAATCGCAACCATACACATCCCAGTCATGACGTCGCACACACATCTCACCCTGCTCTATTCTGTAATCTGATTTGCTGGCCGCCAAAATGACAGGAAGCGCCGAAAATGGCGCGATCTTAATAGATGATGCACAGATTTTAACCTTAATTATCGCATGATCTGAAAATTTCGATCACCATAAAAACCTTGCCGATTTCAACTTTGTCGATAAAAATTGCTCAACACTATCCAGGATCTTCTCGGTTGAAGACTGGAATAAAATGTTCCTCTTGGTACACAAAACCTCTATCTCGGTCAGGTTTCAGGAAATGAATTACAAATTTCTTACTCGATGGTATCGGGTTCCTTCCCTGCTACACTCCATTTATCCTGCAGTTCCCGACACTTGTTGGCGATGCCAAAAAGAGACTGGGACTATGATTCACATATGGTGGGGATGTTCCTCCCTTCAACCCTTTTGGAACACAATCATTCGCGCTATTCGTCTTATATGTGATGAGCAGCTGCGCAATGACCAAGCTGTCCTACTCCTTTTTGACATTCATTTGCCGACCCGTGTCTTAAAAACCCACCTGATCTCAGCCCTCTTAAACGCGGCAAAAGCAGTTATCCCCAGATTGTGGCGATCAACTACATGCCCCTCCACTACAGATTGGTATAAGGAGGTACATATGGTATGTAGAATGGAGGAGCAGCGTAACGAATCAATTAATGAGGCGGAACGCTTCTTACACATCTGGAATGATTGGTTAGTTTTCTGTAAGTCCCCACTCTATAAATCCCTCTGAGAGACACTTCCTGAACTCTACTTCTGCGATCTCACCCGATTGATGAGACGTCCACTTTTCTGTATCACGTAGTCACCGGTTCCGGCTGCCCCCTCCTCCTCCTTGTTCCTTGCCTTCCCAGGTTCTAACATGTTCTGTGTGTTATAATTGATATGTTTGTAGTTATGGAGCACTATGATCATATGGACCAAAATGGAACAAACTGCTTTGCTCACCTCATCTGTGCCCTGGACGGCACCTGAAGTCTTGCCACTAGTACAGAGCTATTTACCACTGTCGCTGGGTTTTGTCTTTTCTCCCCCTGCCGGTCTTGGTGGCGTGCATCTTGGCACTAAGCCCAGACCAGGGAGAGGATCGGCTATTCTCTACTTCATATGAGAGTGTTGGTTTTGAAATGAGAGCATCATACTTCTCATTATATTACTACCGCTTTACACTTTCTGTGTCAGACTGCAACAAAGCTATACCATGTAGCTATTTATTATTGTTCATGCCTATGAATGTAACTAATTAGTAATGTTGATCTGAATGTGCTCTGAATGTTTCATGTTCATTCATTCCTCAATAAAACTGTTTCTTGAATAAGAAAAAAATATTTTAGGCATAACATTTATAAACATGATTGGCCTGCACTGTATACGTTCTAGATAGAAACGTTTTATCAGGGGCGTAACTAGAGAAGCCTGGGCCCCATAGTAAGCTTTTGGATGGGGCCCCCCACCACCACGAACATTTACCAGGACCACTTAGGTCATACAATTACTAGATAATACAAGGAGTGAACACCTCACCATAAATTTCCCCATCATACCTCTACCAGACAAATCCCATTAACATTACCAATAGCGCTACTACATATGGAACAGATTTTACCGCAAGAACACGGCCACAAATTACCACCCAACACTGACTTAATAATACCCCTATACTATTACTGAATAAAGATCTGTATACAAAGACCTATATTACCACCATATTGTGACCATATTGTGGTAGGTATCATTGTGCACAGGTGCCCTACAGACTCTATATTACCCCCATACAGTCACCATATAGTGGTAGACACCAGTGTACACAGACTCTGCAGACTGTATATGCCACCATACAGTGACCGTATAGTGGTAGACACCAGTGAACACAGGTCCCCTACAAACTGTATATTACCACCATACAGTGACCATATAGTGGTAGACACCAGTGTACACAGACTCTGCAGACTGTATATTACCACCATACAGTGACCATATAGTGGTAGATATCAGTGTACACATAAGTGATTAAAGTGCAGTTACATCTTGTTACTCACAGGTGACGTTTCTCTGACGAGTCGTTGACTTTCCCTTTTGTTCTGCATCTGCTCCAGACCGCCATGATGACTTCCCATTGCCAACACTCATCCCTGCAGATCTGGACACAAGTACAGTATCTTAGAATCCTCACTTTTCTAGCACCTCCTTAGCTACCCCCCACCTCTGTACAAACTTCCCAGGGGTGGGAGAGCAGGTAGAGGCCATAGCTTAGAGGCCCAGTCTCCTGGAGGGGAGGAACAGATGATTCAGCCCCTGGAGGTTGTGTTACAGCTATGGCCTGTACCCCTCAGAATCTTGGTAACAGGTAGATTCCTATTAGATAGGTTGGTAGGCCTTTAGGGTCTCAGTTAGGCAGGCAGGATACAGGTAGGTAGTTAGATTGGCCCTAGGTAGGCAGTAGTTAGGCCCCAGTTATGTAGGCAGCACCCAGGTAGCTAGGTAGGCTGTAGGTAGGCCCCAGGTATCTAAGTAGGCAGGTCACAGGTAGGTTGTAGATGGTCCCCAAGTAGGTGGACTACAGGTAGGTTGGTAGATTGGCCCTAGGCAGGCAGCCCCCAAGTTACTAAGTAGGCTATTGCTAGGCTCCTGGTAGCAAGTAGATAATCTATAGATGGGGCCCACATAGCTAGGTAGGTAAATAGGCTATAGGGGGCTCCAAATAGATAGGCAGGCTTTAGGCAGGCTATAAGGGAAACATAGGTAGGCAGGCGGGCTTTAAGTAGGCTATAGGGGCCACATAGGTAGGCAAGCAGGCATTAAGGTAGGCTATAGGGGCTATATTTGTAGGCAGGAAGGGTTTAGGCAGTCTATAGGGGCCATATAGGTAGGCAGGCTATCGGACCGATATTGGGGAGCAAGAAGGGTTTAGGTTGGCTATAGGGGCATTATAGGAAGGCAGGGTTTAGGTTGGCTTTAGGGGCCATTTAGGTAGGCAGAGTAAAAGGGCCATTTAGGTAGGCAGGCCGGGTTTAGATAGCTATAGGGGGCATATAGGTAGGCAGGCAGTGGTTAGGTAGGATACAGGGGGGTCATATAGGTAGTCTGGTAGGGTCAGGCTGGCTATAGGGGTTCAGGCAGGCTATAGGGGGGATGAGACAGGCTATAGTGGGATCAGGCAGGCTATAGGAGATCAGGTAGGCTATAGGGGAACAGGCAGGCTATATGGGGTTATCAGACAGGCTATAGGGGGATCAGGACTAGTGTTGAGCGATTTTTATCGACAAAGTTGAAATCGGCAAGGTTTTTATGGTGATTGAAATTTCCAGATCATGCGATAATTAAGGTTAAAATCTGTGCATCATCTATTAGATCGCGCTTTTTCCGGCGCTCTGTAATTTGGCGGCCAGCAAATCAGATTTACAGAATAGAGCAGGAGTGAGATGTAGAGTGTGCGACGTCATGACTTGGGATGTGTATGGGTTGCGATTGGCTGGAAAATACATGACCTGTTTTAACATATAGAACAGCGTTTCCTGTTTCAGCCTCAGTGTCTCTCAGCGTTCCATAGGGATAGGGACCTGCGATTCTGTGCCAAACACTCAGCAAAATTAGTCTATTCTGACAGAGAAACCTCTATATTAGCTGTGATCCTTCATTTTAGTTAGATTCAGAAGATTGTAAAGATTTTTATTGTAGTTAAGCTTTAGAGATATTTATAAAGCGCATCTACGTACTGTAAATTATGGCGGTTGGAGCGGGGGGGGGGGGGGGGCCACGGTGCGAAACAGACAAAGCTCTATCTATATAGAAACACTGGATAAGTTCACCAGACTTAGGGTAGACATTGTAGTGGAATATCATTATTATTAAACAGTTTTTCGCTATTGAAATATTTATGGATATTGGGCAGCCTGTGAACTTATATTTGGATTACACTATCATTTCTAGTAACTGCAAGATCTCTTTGTTAGCTGCAAAAACTCCACTTTTATTATCAGTATACATTAATGATAGGTGTTCATTTCATTTTACACAGTCTTCACCTGTGACTGGTTGATATATCCACCTTGCAGTTAAATTACAATCCAGCAATCTTGTAGTCAGCCCACAGTTGTTTGTTGCCAAAAATACGTGTAATCGTACGAAAAAACATCACAGTTATGTGTTTTTGACTCTTGCGCCCCAGCCATTGTTTCATTGACGCGAGCATCTACGTAATCTTAAAACAGCAATTCTATATTCACCACAGGTGAATTGAAGGTGCAAAAAATACCGTTGTATTATATTAAAACATAACAGTACGTGTTTTTTGACTTTTGCGCACCACAGCATTGGTCATTGACGGCAGCTCTACGTAAATCTTAAAAACAGCCATTCTATATTCACCTCAGGTGAATTTGAAAGGTGCAAAAAAATACCGTTTTTTTTATATCAAAACATAACAGTTACGTTGTTTTTTGACTTTGCAGACCCAGCATTGTTCATTGACGCAGATATACGTAAATCTTAAAACAGCAATTCTATATTCACCACAGGTGAATTGAAAGGTGCAAAAATATCGTTTATTATACCAAAACAGAACAGTTACGTGTTTTTTTGACTTTTGCCACACCCAGCAATTGTTCATTGAAGCAGCATATAGTACATCTTAAAACAGCAATTTATATCACCACAGGTGAATTGAAAGGTGCAAAAAATACCGTTTATTATACAAAACATAACATTAGTGTTTTTTGTACTTTTGCGCACCCAGCATCGCGTTCATTGACGCAAGCATCTACTGTAATCTTAAACAGCAATTCTATATTCACCACGAGGGTGAATTGAAAGGTTGCACAAAAAATACCGTTTATGTTATACCAGAAACATGACAGTTACGTGTTTTTTACTTTTGCGCACCCAGATTGTTCATTGACGCAGCTTTACGTAATTTAAAACAGCAATTCTATATTCACCAAAGGTGAATTGAAAGGTGCAAAAAATACCGTTTATTATATCAAAAAATAACAGTTACGTGTTTTTTTTGAATTTTGCACAACCAGCATTGTTCATTGAGCAGTATTACGTAAATCTTAAAATCAGGCATTCTATATTCACCACAAGTGTGAATTGAAAAGGTGCAAAAATATCGTCTTATTATACCAAAAACATAACAGTTACGTGTTTTTTGACTCTTTGCACACCCAGCATTGTTATTGACGCAGCCTCTACGTAAATCTTAAAACAGCAATTCTATATCACACCAGGTGAATTGAAAAGGTGAGTGCAAAAAATACCGTTTATTATATCAAAAACATACAGTTACGTGTTTTTTTGACTTTTGCACACCCAGCATTGTTCATTGACGCGAGCATTACGTAAAATCTTAAACAGCAAATTCTTTATTCACACAGGTGATCTGTAGGTGCAAAAAAATATAGTTTTTTATACCGTGAAAACATAACAGGTACTCTGTTTTTTGGACTTTTGCAACACGCAGCATTGTTCATTGACGCGTGAGCATCTACGTAAATCTTAAATCAGCAATTATATATCACCACAGGTGATTGAAAGGGTGCAAAAAAAATTACTGTTTATTTGTTATTACCCAAAACTAACAGTTACGTGTTTTTGGCTTTTTGCGCACAGCATTGTTCATTGACGCAGCATCTACGTAAATCTTAAACAGCAATTCTATATTCACACAGGTGAATTGAAAGTGTGCAAAAAATACGATTTATTATACCAAAAACATAACTCAGTTTACGTGTTTTTTGAGCTTTTGTGCACCCAGCATTTGTTCCATTGACGCAGCATCTACGTAAATCGTAAAACAGCAATTCTTAATATTCACAAGGTTGAATTGAAGGTGACAAAAAAAAATATCGTTTATTATACCAAAAATAACAGTTAGTGTTTTTTTGACTTGCACACCCAGCATTGTTGTCATTGAAGCAGCCAATCTACTTAAATCTTAAAACAGCAATTCTAATATTCACCACAGGTAATTGAAAGTGCAAAATACCGTTTAATATACCAAAACATAACAGATACGTGTTTTTTGGACTTTGGCCAGTCCAGATTTGTTGATAGACACCTTGCGTTAAATTTGATCCAGCAATTTTGTTTTGATTAGAGGGATTTGAGAATAGCTGTGATATGCCGTCTTTTAATAAGAGACTTTCCAAAAAACTATTCATACCTTCTCAAATTTTTATATTTCTGAACATGGAGCGAAATGCGTGGTGGTAAGCGAAGCAAAATAGGGGGGGTAGACATGGAGGTAGATGGTAAGAGTGATGGTTGCTCCTTCAGTGCTGGCGACAACCAGCATGCCAGCGGATCGTCAGTTGCAGGCCCGTCAGGCATGTCACTCGCTGGGTCAGGGCCCCTGTGAATTAAGTAAGAACTCGTTGCCAAAAGTGTCCTTTCAGTGTCAATGCAACATGCATCTAGCAGTCTCTACCTCCTTGTCCTGCAGTCACGGACACTAATGTTCGTCTCAGCATCATCAGCATGCCGGTCCACAGAGCCAGCCCAAATGTCAACTCGAGCGTACCCACCAAATGTGGATAATCCTTTGTCTGAAAGACCTCTTTGGATGACAAAATGCGGTTGGGGTCAGGCAGGGCATGTTAAAGTCAGAGGATGATTTAGTCTGCTCTGGACGCCCAGTTACTGATGCCCTCAGAGGAGGTGAAAGGAAGGCGGTCAATCGGCAAAAATCCCGGGCGGATCGGCAACGCCTTGAGTCTGCCCCTTGCTTGTAGGCCGCAGCTTCTGGATGCAGAAAGTCAGGACGACCAGTCACCTGTGTTGATGATGATGATGATGAAGACATTGCGGATCCTCCTGCGTCTTTTCCGCATGGATTTGATGCGAGCGTTTAATCAGTGGCCGAGGTGGAAGACGATGGGGTAGTGTCAATACGGGTCCCGCAACAAAAGGGAGAGGCGGTCGCAGAAGTCCGCTGATACTGATTCCGCCAGCCACGGTCAGCGCCAAACCCCGCTCCTCGCTTATCGCTGTGTCAAAAGGTCAGGAACCTCTCAAGCTGGGCATTCTTTGAGGCAAGCCTCTGATTCACCCCAGCGATGTATCATGGCCTTTGCAGTAAACGCATTAAGTAGAGGCAAGAACCTTAAGTGGTTTAACCACCACCCAACATTGTCTAGTCACCATGCAGCGATTTGCATGAGTTGAAATGGATCGGAAACACTTGGCCCAAATAGGCCAGGACCGACGCCGGGCTCCACACTGTCACCACCCTCTGTCTCGCTCCTCCTCCTCCGCCACCACAAGGGCTTCCTCAGCTGCCCATGTCTCTCAGAGTCATGATCCAGGGATCAGCCTCCGCTTCCCTCCACGTCGCTCCGAGTACACCAGCACCACAGAGACCATCCTACCCCTTTCCTTCCGCCGTTTGGAGACCTGCACGCCGTACAGGCGGCCAGCTCTAGCAGCCAGCTTCTGTCTTCCAGGTTTGGGAGGCGAAGAACACTTTAACCCAAATCACCATCCCAAAGCCAAAATCCGGACTGTCGGCATTGCCAGGCTTTTGGCCTTGGAAAATGTTGCCTTTCCGTTCTGTGGACCCAGGAGGGTTCGCCAAATCTGGCTCGCCTGCCCCAATACCAGATGCCGAGCAGGGCATTTCTTTGCCAGAAAAAGCCGTCCCTGCCTGGCCAGTCATGTGTCATTCTAAAATTTCAAGCGCGGTTGATCTGCATCTGTGTCCGGAAACGTCCATCTCACCACCGACACATGGACAAGTAAGCTCGGCCAAGCGCTCCGATATATCTCTGTGATCCAGTCACTGGGTGGAGAGCTGGGGTGGATGTCTTGGGGGTTGACGGTGGCTCTCAGGCTTCGGCGCACGCTCTTCAAAACCGTCAGGATGTGCAGAGCTCTTTTCACCCAAGGTCCTATTGTGGCATCACGTGCCCAGAGACACCAGGCCATGTGGAAATTAATCTCGCCTTGGAGACCGTCAACACAAAGGTCAGGAGCTGTGACGGCTCTCCGCAACGAGACGCCGAGCGCTGGCTGGGTGAAAAGAACTTCGTGCCAGCAAGGTGGTGTGTGTGCGATAAGGGCGAAATCTGCTGGCCTCGCCTTAGATCACGCGTAGGCTGGAGCACATTCCTTGCTCTGGCACATGTTCATGAACTTGTCGTCCAGAAATTCTAAAGAGCTACCCGGGTGCTGGACTGACTGTGAAGAAGGCTCGTAGGTCTGAGTTCGCCTTCACGCGTTCGCACCTGCTTCGTCCCGCCTCTGGCTGCGTTGCATGCGTCAGTCGACCTCCAGTCAACCGTCTCATTGTTGACGTGGCAACACGCTGATTCCTACCTCCACGATGCTCCAGCTGATAGTGGCAGCAGCGCAATTGCCATTACGCTAGTACGAATGACACATGACCGGACAAGCAGCGGTACGGACCTCGGGGGTTGAACCACCCGAGAGTGGAGGCAGGTGGAAATGAGCTCTGCACCATCCTTGCCAGTTTTGAGAAGCCCACCAAAATGGTCAGTGGCGGACATGCCCTTGTCAGCATGAGCATTGTGGTGATCTTAAGTTTGGACGATCGTTGGGGTACACTCTGAAAACAACAAGTCCCGCCATAGCGTACGGGAGGAGGAGACGGACACAGATTTGGGACACGGTGCCTCTTCTCTCCTTCAAATCCACAAGGCCCGCCAGTTTAACAATTTTATCGGTCTTCATTAGGCAGTGGTTCGGGGCGGGGGTCCAGAGCTAGTGCAAGGTGAGCGAATCAGCTCTCAGGGTGCATCATCTCAGGCAAGTCAGGGCTGGTTTGAAGCTGTGCTAGGAGGCAGGGAGGAGGAGGAGGAGGTATTCTAGACACCGATGTTACCGACGTCCCTGCCTTGGAAAGAGGTTGGCGCGAATTTTGAGGCGGAGCAGTAGATGAGGAAGATCAGTTTGCTAGTTGACTCTGACCCATAGGCTTGGGAAATCAAAGGCTCCATCTCTCACATGAGTGCTTGATGCTCACTTTCCTACAACATGTTCCTCGCATTAAGGCCATCAAAATGAACAAACAGTTACTGGGTGGCCACCCTCCTGGATCCCTGGTACAAAACAAATAACAGCACTTTCCTTCCACCCACCCAATAGAGAGTAAAAATGAAGGAAATGTGAGACATTGCTGATTGATCAACTGACTTGAATTGGATTGATCTTGTTTACCACCTCACCAACGCATGCTCAGAATGCAGGGCACACATTCCAACACACAGAGATCAGCTTAAGATCATGGTGCCACGACTATCTGTGTCTCAACACTGATGTTTTTGCATGTGTTCGGGACCCAATAAGACTTTGGGTATCCAAAAATGGGACTAATGGCCCGAGCTGTCTCATCACGGCCATAGAGGTGTTGTCCTGTTCCCAGCTCGCCAGCGTCATACTTTCTGAGCGGACCTTCAGGCACAGCTGGAGAGTCATTACAAGACAAACACATACGGCTTTCCACAGATAATGTGGGATGTTTGACTTTCATCAAGATGAATCAGGCATATATCTCTGATGATGTGTGGCCAATTGACGAGGTCACGATTAGTTGCCGGTCTACTTCACATTCCTTTTCAAACAGAAATGGTCTTCGTGAAACACTTTTTTTAAAAATGATTAATTTCTTACTGCAAATTTTTATTCTCTTTTCCCAACAGTTCATTTTGCTGTTTTGCTGTGAGGAGATCTGTAATGACAGCAAGGTTTTCATGACAACACCGTATTCCATTTACTCACTTTCTCTTATAGAAGTTTTCGCATTGTCAATAGTTTTGAGGAGTATGTGCTGGTGAGATACAGCTATAATTATGGTCCTTTGGAACAGAAATTTGCTTCTAAGTGGCATTTCTCCTCACAATTTGTAATTATATTCTAAAAAAAAATAAAATATTAAAAAAATCTTATATAATAATGGTGAGAAGTCATATTTTAATTTTTTGGCGGTCATGTAGCTGTGAGATACAGCAATATCATGGTCCTTGGAACAGAAATGTGGATTCTATAGGCATTTCTCCCACAATTTTTTAAACAGTGGCTGATGAAGTCATTTTTATAATTTTTGGGTCATGCTGCTTTGAAATGCAGCAATACTACACGGTCTATTATAAAAAAAATGTTGTTTCTAAACAGACATTTGTTCTTCACAATGACCCAAAGTGTCTCAAGGGTCAGCTTTGAATTTTTGGGGGCATTTTGCTTTGAAAAAAGCAATAACGGGTCCTATTCGAAAAAAGTTGTTTCTAATAGAATTGTTTTCACAATTGTAAAAAGTGGCTTTTGGGGTCATGCTTTAAAATTTTTGGGGGGCTTTTGCTGTACATCACTTACTACGGGTCCTATTAAAAAAAATTTGTTCAAACAACATTTGTTCTTCAAAATTATAAAGAGGGGCTCGGGTGATGGTGCGCAGAAACGGGAATAGGTGGACACTGTTAAGGGACACATTTTGCAAAATAATTTTTTTCAAGATCTTAACAAACTTTAATCCCTGTTTTGAGAAAACCCTTTAATACAATGAAAAAAAGAGAAACAAAACAGTGGGATTCCCATCCTATTTTAAAAATGTGTTTTCAAATTTAAAGTACTAAAAAACTTGCATGTACAAAATAACTTTAAAAAAAATTCCTCTGAAGACAAGGGGGGGTACAGGAAAACTTACCAGATGTAGGTTATTCAGAGGACATGAGTAGAGCACGGACAAGAACAAGTAAGAGACCATTTCCCCCAGCCTTTGAGTAAAATAGAAAAAAATGAAAAAAGGGCACCTGGGTGTAAAGGAGCGTTAACCCCCAGTTTTCCAAGTGAAGCTAAATTTGGGTCCACACCATACGGAGGGACAAGCGCTACCCAGGTTTTGATTGTACGAGGAAGGCGGGATTCTCACATTTCCCGTTTCCGACTCTGCTTCACAACATTTTCTTTGCGCGTCATCGGGGCATTTTAAAACCGCGTGTTAATAGATGACGGCCCAGCCTGGGCTCTCACCGCCCCCACTGAAACTCCGGCCCGGGCATGCTGTGGCCCGGACAGGTATAGTCATGTCCAGTGAAACAAAAAAGGTGGTTGAAAGACCCCTTTTTCCCCGGCACTTTTTAAAATTGGGGGTCATGCAGGTTTGGGGTCTCTAGGGCCCAGGACGGGGATTTTAAATGCCATTCAAGAAGATGAGGTTTCAAAATACGCCTTCTGGCACTTTTAAATTTTGTGGGTGATGCATTTTTTAAGGGGTCAGGCGGGTACAAAAACGGGGATAGTGAAGGTCTGTGACTTTTTTTCTGTGATTTTTTTATAACCTAATGTGTTCCCAAAAGATTAGCACGTATCCTTTGACTGTTGTGAATTTTAAATTTCAGTTTTCTCCACCTTTTTTGGGGTTTAAATTATGAAGGGGTGTTTTTTGTTCCCCAAGACTTTAATGGTCATCGCTCAAAATCGACCCACTACGAAAAACCTTTATCGATAGGGGCCGGGGACTTCGACTATCGATGATCTCAAAAGCCAACGTAATCCTCAACACAAATCAGGAGGCATGGGGGGGTTATCGGGCAGGCTAAGGGGTTTACAGCAGGCTAAAGGGGGATAGCGGGCTATAAGGGGATGGGCAAGCTATAGGGGGATCAGGCAGGCTATAGGGGGATCGGGCAAGTTTGGGGGGATCAGGCGGGCATAGGGGGGTTATCGGGCATCATAGGGATTATCAGGCAGGCTATAGGGGATCAGGCAGGCTATAGGGGATCAGGCAGGATATAGGGGGTTATCAGGCAGGCAAGCTACTTTAATATAAAGGAAAAAAAAAGAAATCACTTACTCATCTGTGCCACACTCCCTCGCAGCCTGGTAGCAGATTAGCAAAGCGGAGCACTTGAGGCGCTCCTACCTTGAATGCTCGGGCCAGAGGGCCCAGGCATTCAGAGGAAGGAAGCGCCGGGCCCCACAGCTATGAACTGCTATGTTCACTGTCAGCGGCCGCAGGACCAGAAATACCGGGGGACCAGATGTGTCTCTAGCTTGACCCAGGGCCCGGGCCCCCTAAAAAGCCCGGCCTGGGGGCACTGCTATACGCAAACCCCCGGATTATGCCCCTGCGTATTATGATGACCATGGTCTGCATAAAAGCACCTAAAGTCAGAGGTGTAACTGTAACCGCTAGTTCTGATTGACTGAATGATTGCCTGCAAAACATGGAGGTACTATTTCCCTTCTTTCCCGAAGAGGAACCTTCCATGGATTTGGAGGGAGAAATGGGCCAGGAGTTTGGGAAGAATCATAGTTTCCACTACTAATGTTTTGTGCATATGTGACTGGCACATAATGATCACAAGAATATTGTAGGTTATCCTAAAGTTAGCTGGTGTTATATGGGGCCACCCTTTTCAAAGCAATGGCTCTGTAGAGTCTTTAAAGGGGGTTTATATTAGTTTCTGGCAGGGGGGAAAACACGTAATTTTTTTTGACCCTTTTACAGTCCCCCTGGAAAAATGGGGTTGCTATGCCCAAAAAATACCCGGCCCTTAACAGATCAAGCGGTGAATTTTTCCTAAAATATGGTACCAATATCTTTACAGTACCATAGTTATTCATCCTTAGGGATGTATATTGTTTGTGCTGTTGATGAGTAGTAGTTGAGATTTGTCTTTTAGCTATAAATTATTAACAGTTATATTTTAAGCTATGTACTAACATTACAACTGTAATATTGTGTAACTGAAAGGACCTCCTTTATGAAAATTGTCTAAGCGTAAGACTGTCTCTGTTGCCCAGAATTAAGCTTTAAGCAGTAAGAGAATTGAAAGCTGAGCCCTGATTGGTTGCTTAAACAGTTTTCAAAAATGAGGCACAAAGAGCGACATGTATGATCGGGATTTACGCCTGTTTTCTGGCGTATTCTGCGCCTCACCGGCCCGAATCCGCTGTCGGACGCAGGGATGCGAAAAAAAAATCACTTTCCAAAAATCTAGAACGGCGCAACATCAGGAATTAGGATCTTGGAAATTGCCGGGAAATACATAAAACAAATTCTGTAAGATTCCCATTGGGAGGCATAAACCAGCCCAAATTCCCCCTGAACTCTATAGAAGGAGCTCAGCCCCTGATTGGGTAAGCTGAAGAGCCCCTCTTCCCCCCAACCCAAACACGTACTAGAATATTTCCCATAGACAGTAATAATTTTTAGGGCGCCCTTTTATCGCGCCCTTCTTTCTCCATTCGAAATAGACGCACTACATATGATTGGTGGATTCATATCTGGGACCTGGGCTCATCCAATCAGCTCTTTTCTGCCTTTTTTACTATATTTTGAACTGTCCCGCCCTTGAATTTGATTGGTCAATACTTCTCCATAGCTTATAATGGGTCCCTGTCGCTCCTATTCTGATTGGTTGGTTTCTGCCGACCAATGAGAACAGCTTACAGAATTTGAATTACTGTATTTCCCGGCAATTCTCTATATCGCAATTCCTGATGTAGCGCCGGTCTCGATGACAAACGCGTTGTAAGGGATTTGAATGATTTATGTAGAAGGTTTCAGCTCTTTTTCAGATAATATTTTACACTTAATGAAAACGATTTTTTTAATCATACTCCATGCCGCACAGCGCTGAGAGCCGAGATTTCATTGCCCCGATCTGTCCATAGACTACAAGGGGACAAGTAGCCGCGCTCTGATTGGCCGGGATAGCCAAGCCCCCGCTAGCTCAACTAATCAGCTCTTTTCTGCATTTTTACTGTATTTTGAACTGTTCCGCCTTTGAATTTGATTGGTCAATATTTCTCCATAGGTTATAATGGGTCCCTGTCGCTCCTATTCTGATTGGTTGGTTTCTGCCGACCAATGAGAAGAGCTTAAAGAATTTGAATTACTGTATTTCCCGGCAATTTAGAATATCCCAATTCCTGATGTAGCGCCGGTGACGGCGACAAACGCGTTGTTAGGGATTTGATTGATTTATGTTTATAGAAGGTTTGAGCTCTTTTTCAGATAATATTTTACACTTAAAGGGGTTTTGCCATGAAGTAAAATTGATGTGGGAAACTTGGAAACTAAGTAATAAACATTTTCACCATTCATCATTATTAAAAATTCTGCACCGTTTTTGTTTTAGCTGCTCCTTTAGTGATCCATTGTTTACAGCTCGTCTCCAAGGGATATGACCAGGGCTGAGAGCTCCTCAGTCCTGGTTGCACATGCTCAGTCATCACCTCTCCTCCCAGGAAGCTACTGAGTGTTCAAACCACGGGTGCTGTCACTCTACTCCCGTCCTCTGTACTCCTTAGTAATTAGGCAAACAGTGCAAATAAAAATAAAAACCTCAATGAGGTTTGTGCATTGATAAAGAGAAAAAAAAATCACAGGTTTGGTTCCTGCAGGGATGAGAACCTAGGACCTTTGTGCTGTGAGGTAAAAGCTTTACCTCTGAGCTGCTCACAGCTTCATACTTAATCACACCTTTCTTTGATTACAGAGAGGAAAGGCCTGGTGATGTCATCCTGCTGGATCACATGATATGCAATTCAAACAAATCACACACGCCTCCTTCTAAGCACACAGAGCTGCAGAGCTGGATACAGGAGGCATGAGATGAGATCGTGGCAAAACCCCTTTAATAAAAACGATTTATTTACTAATACTCCATGCCTCACGGAGCTGAGATTTAAGGGCCCCCATCTCTCCATAGACTACAATGGGAGAAAGTAGCTCGCGCTCTGATTTGCCGGGATTGCCAAGCCCCCGCTAGCTCAACCAATCAGATCTTTCCTGCAGTTTTACTGTATTTTGAACTGTCCCGCCTTTGATTTTGATTGGTCAATACTTCTCCTTGGGTCATAATGGTTCACTGTCGCTCCTATTCTGATTGGCTGGTTTCTGCCGACCAATGAGAAGAGCTGACAGAATTTGAATTACTGTATTTCCCGGCAATTTTCAATATCCAAATTCCCGATGTAGATTTTTGGAAAGTGGTTTTATGTATGTATTTTTTTTAGTAAGTTTGAGCTCTTTTTCAGAGAATGTTTTACGTCTTTATAAAGGCGATTTTTTGATTCATACTCCATGCCGCACGGACATCTTTAATGATTTCTCGCTGTTTTCCAGCCTTTCTCGAATCAGAATACATGTGAGGCGTAGTCCCGCACTGCGCCTAGGTCTCGCAATGCGCCCCACACACTGGCGAGGCGCGGTGAACTTTTCATCGCAGGTATGAGCGCACCTCCTCGGACGGCGAATATTAGGCACAGCCCCGCACTGCGCCTAAGTCCCCGCACTGCGCCTCACACACTGGCGAGGCGCGGCGGACTTTACACGGCATGTATGATCGCACTATGTCGGGCGGCGAATATTAGGCGCAGCCCCGCACTGCGCCTGCTTCCCGCACGGCGCCCCACACACTGACGAGGCGCGGCGGACTGACTCTGCTATGTATGAGCGCACCGCGCCACGGACATAAATCAGGCGCAAATTTCGCCGGAAAACTGGCGGAAACATGCGCTCCGACGTGGCGAGATTCATACATGTCGCCCAAAATCTTTGGACCTTATTACAAAAGTGATACAGGCCCACACCACCATGTAACTAAGATCTTCCTCTGTCGCTGTGGAGTTTAGGCATGCTTAGGAACTAGTGTTGAGCGATTATTATCGACAAAGTTGAAATCGGCACAGTTTTTATGTTGACCGAAATTTTTAGATCATGCGATAATTTAGGTTAAAATCTGTGCATCATCTATTAAGATCGCGCCATTTTCGGCGCTTCCTGTTATTTTGGCGGCCAGCAAATCAGCTTACAGAATAGAGCAGGGTGAGATGTGTGTGCGACGTCATGACTGGGATGTGTATGGTTGCGATTGGCTGGAAAAATCACATGACCTCGTTTTACATAGAACAGCGTTTCCCTGTTCAGCCTCAGTGTCTCTCAGAGTCTCAGAGCAGAAGGACGTGCGCTCTGCTTGTGCCCAAACAGCTCAGCGAAATTATTCTATTTCTTCACAGAGAAACCTCTACTATTAGCTGTGATCCTTACAATTTAGTTAGATTAGGATTGGAAGATTTTATGTAGTTAGGTAGAAAATTTTAAAGGAGCATCTACCGCTGTAAAGTCACGGAGGAGAAAGAGGGGGGGGGCCCGCGGGCGAACACAGAAAAGCTCTATAAAGAATACTGGATAAAGTTCACCAAGACTTAGTGTAGACATTGCACTGCAATAGCTTTATTATTAGCAGTTTTCTATTGAAATATTTCATGGATATTGGGCAGCCTGAACTTATAGGATACACATCTTTTCTAGTAACTGCAGGTCTCTTTGATAGGTGCAAAACTTCACTTTTATTATCAGAATCCAGAAATTTTATAGTCACCACAGGTGAATTGAAAGGTGCCAAAAAAAATCTTTTATTATACGAATACATAAAAAGATACGTGTTTTTTGACTTTGGCGCCCCTACAGCTTTGTTCATTGAGGCAGCTTTGCACTTAGATCTGAATCCAGCAATTTTATAGTCACCACAGGTGAATTGAAAGGTGCCAAAATATCTTGTATTGTACGAATACATAAAAAAGATACGTGTTTTTTTGACTTTGGCGCATACAGCTTTGTTCATTGAGGCAACTTGCACTTAAATTTGAATCCAGCAATGTTATAGTCACCAGGTGAATTGAAAGTTGCTAAAAAATCTTGTATGATACGAATACATAACAGATACATGTTTTTAGACTTTGGCGCACACAGCTTTGTTCATTGAGGCACGCTTGCAGTAAATCTGAATCCAGCAATTTTATAGTCTCCACAGGTGAATTGCTAGGTTGCACAAAAATATCTTGTATTATAGAATTCTTAACTAGATACGTGTTTTTTGACTGTGGCGGCGCTACAGCTTTGTTTCATTAAGGCAGCTTGCACTTACATCCTGAATCCAGCAATTTTATAGTCACAACAGGTGAATTGAAGGTGCCAAAATATTTTGTATTATACGAATACTAAACAGATATGTGTTTTTGACTTTGGCGCACTTACAGCTTTGTTCATTGAGGAGCTTGCACTTAAAATTTGAATACAGCAATTTTATAGTCACCACAGGTGAATGATAGGTGCAAAACTATTGTCTTTCCGAATACATTTCAGATAGTGTTTTGCACTTTGGCGCAGGCCAGCTTTGTTGATAGATCATATTTGCAGTTATATTTTAATCCAGCAATTTTGTTATGATTTGAGGGAATTGAGTATAGCTGTGATTGCGTCTTTTAAAACGAAGCGTTCCAAAATTTCCCTACCTTCTCAAATTTTTAATATTTTCTGAAACATGGAGCGAAATTCAGGTGGTAAGCGAGCAAAGAGGGGGGTAGGATATAGAGGTAGGAGGTATCGAGAGAAAGGTGCTCTCTTCAGTGCTGGCGGACAACACGATGCCAGCGGATCATCGCTGCAGGACCGTCAGGCCTGTCATCGCTGGGTCAGGGCCTGTGAATCTCAGTAACGAACAGCGTCGCAATCTGTCCTTCAGTGGTTAATGCATTCCTGCATCAGCATTTCTTACCTCCTTCGTCCTCCCAAGTCACGGCCACAAATGTCGTCATCTGCTTCACCGATTCCCGTCCCAACATGAAGAGCCCATAATGTCACTCGTGACCCACACTGTGGATAATCCATTTTCTGAACCTCTTTGATGACAAATTGCGGTTGGGGTTAGAAGGATGTTAAAAGATCAAGAGGCCAAAGAGGATGATTTTCTCTGCTCGACGCCCCAGTTATGATGCTATCAGAGGAGGTGAAGGAAGAGTCAATCAGCAAAAATCCTGGGCGGTCAGCAAACGCCTTCAGTCCTCTTGCTTGTAGCCCGCAGCTCCTGGTGCGAATGTCAGGAGACGAAGTCACCTGTCTTGATGATGATGATGACGGACATGCGGATCCAACGTGGTGTTTTCAGCAGATTTGCTTGCGAGCGCTTCATCACTGACGAGGGAGGAAGACTGATGGGGAGTGTCAGTACGGGTTCCGCCTCAAAATGGGAGACGGCAGGTCGTAGAAGTCCACTGTTATGATCTCCGCCAGCACGGTAGCGCAAACCGCTCTCGCTTTTCGCCGGTCCAAAAAGGTCCAGGACCTTCAAGCTGGGGTTCTTTGTCCAAGCCTCTGGATTCACAGCTGATGTTCTTATTGCCGCCTATGCCGTAAAGCATAATTAGAGGCTATGAACCTTAGGTGGTTAACCACCAACCAACATGTTAGTCACATCAGCGAATGATGAGGGTTAAAATGGAGGCTAAACACTTGGCCAAAATAAGGCCAGAATGACGGCCGGGCCTCCTCCAACACTGTCACACCCTTTGTCTCGCCTACTCCTCCCTCCGCCACACCAAGCGTCCTCAGCTGCCATGTCTCTCAGAGTCATGATCAGGGATCAGCCTCCGCTTCTGCCTCCACCGTTCCCGAGTACCAACAAGCTCCACCAGAAACCCCCCCCCCCCCCCCCCCCCCGCCCCCCCCCCCCCCCCCCCCCCCCCCCCCACCCCACCCCCCCCCCCCCCTCCAATCCTACCCTTCTCTTCCGCCTGATTGGCGACTGCACGCCGTACAGCAAGCCATTAGCAGCCATCTTCTGTCTTCTGTTTCTGGGAGCTGAAGAAGAAAACTTTACACCCAAAACCATCCCAAAGCAAAAGCCTGAATGTCGGCATTGCCAGGCTTCTGGACTTGGAAAGGTTGCCTTTGGTCTGGTGGTCACTGAGTGCGGTCCGCCACATCATGGCCCCTTGCCTGCCCCCAATACCAGATGCCGCGAGGCATTTCTTTGCCAGAAACGCCGTCCTGCCTGGCCAGCCACGTGTCATCAAAATTTCAAGCGGTTGTCTGCATCTGTGGCCAGAAAAGTCCATTCTGACCCGGACCACATGACTAGTAAGCACGGCCCAAGGCCGTAAATCTCTGTGACAGCTACTGGGTGAGCTGGGTGGATTATCTCTGGGGGTGATGGTGGCTCTCAGGCTCGGCGCACGCTCGTCAAACCGCGCAGGGATGGTGCAGGTTCTTTCCCAGGTCTCTGGTGGCATTCACTGTGCCCAGAGAAACCAGGTCGTGTTGTAATGAATCTGTCTTGAGACCGTCCACACACAGGTCAGGAGCTGTGGCGCTCTCCGCACTGAGACCGAGCGGGCTGGGTGCTAAGAACCTTGTGCAGGCAAGGTGGTGTCTCGATAAAGGGCGAATCTGCTGGCCGCCTTAAGATCGTAGACTGGAGCACATCCCTTGCCTGCACTTGTCATGGCACCTTGTCGGTCCAGAAATTTTTTAACAGAGCTACCCGGGTCTGGACTGGCTGCGAGGAAGGCTCGAAGTTCTACATGTTCGCACTCCACATGTTCGCACCATGCCTTCGTCCCCGCCTGGCTGCGTTGCAGTGTCAGCTCGGGCTCCCCGTTCAAAACGTATCATTTGTTGATCGTGGCAACACGTGGACATTCCTCCTCACATGTCCCCGCGATTGTGGCGCAGCGCAATGCGTTACGCAGTACGAAGTGGTCAATGGCCTTGACAAGCAAGCGGTGTGGGACTTGGGGTGTTGTGCCACCGAGCGTGGAGGCAAGGTGAAAAGAGCTCTGCTCCACTCCTTGCAGTTTTGAAGAAGCCACCAAAATGGTCAGTGCGGGACAATGCCCTTATCAGGCTATGAGCATTGTGGTGATCTTAGTTCTGGAACGAACGTTGGACATTCTGAAAACAAAGGTCCCGCCGCGAGGAGGAGGTGACGGACACTGATGAGGGAATACGGACCTTTCTCTCTGTCAAATCCACAAGGCCGGGACAGTTTAAATTTCAGCGGTCTTCTTAGGCAGTGTTCAGGGTCCAGAGCTACTGCAAGGTGGCGCATCAGCTCTCAGGGTGCATCTCTAGGCAGTCTGGGCTGTGTTGAACTGTGCCGGAGGCAAGCGGAGGAGGAGGAGGAGGTATTCCTAGACACCGACGTTACGAGTCCCTGCCTTGGAAAGAGGGAGGCGAGTGAATTTGTGGCGGAGGAGGAAAGATGAGGAAGTTCAGTTTGCTAGTGCCCTCGACCCAGAGGCTTGGAAATCAAGGCTCCATCTCTCACTGAGTGCTTGGATTGCTCCATTTCCTCAACATGATCCTCGCATTACGGCCATCAAAATGACAACAGTTACTGGGTAGCCACCCTCCTGGATCCCCGGTACAAAACCAAAAATCAGCACTTTCCTTCCACCCACCCAAATAGAGTGTAAAAATGCAGGAAATGGAGACCTTGCTGAGTTATAAACTGGAGACATCTGTTGCGTCTGCTTCCACGTTCCCAAATGTCCGGTGAGAACCAAAAAAAAATATCACGCGACGTGACAGCAGTAGAGTGCCAAGTAGGCCGTTGAGCGGGATGGCAGCAGAGGAAGTTGGCAGAAGCCGAATGGTGTGACCTCTGCTTTCTTTTTTACCACCTCACCAATGCATGCATGCAGGGCACCATCCAGCCACACAGAGATCAGCTTAAGATCATGGTGCACGGACTATCTGCGTCTCAACCCCGATGTTTTTGCATGTGTTCCGGACCCCAATAGCCTTGCTGGGTATCCAAAATGGACGAATGGCACGAGAGGGCTCGTCAGGCCATCAGAGGTGTTGTCTGCCCAGCAGCCAGACGTCATATCTGAGCGGACCTTCAGCACAGCTGGAGGAGTCTTTACAGACAAAACGCATCCGGCTTTACACCAGATAATGTGGATGTTTGACTTTCATTCAAGAGGAATCAGGCGATGGATCTCTGATGATGTTTTTTGGTGGCCCACAATTGCGAGGGTCATGATTAGTTGCCAGTTACTTCAAATTCCTTTTCAAACAAGAAATGGTCCTTCCTCATATGAAAACTTTTTTTTAAAATGATAAATTTCTTACTGCAATTTTTATTCTCTTTTCCCAACCAGTTCATTTTGCTGGTTTTGCTGTGATGGAGACGTTGTAAAAGACAAGCAAGGTTTCATGACAAAACCGTTATTCCTTTTACTCCTTTATCTT
Source organism: Phyllomedusa bahiana (assembly GCA_025379985.1). Lineage (NCBI taxonomy): Eukaryota > Metazoa > Chordata > Amphibia > Anura > Hylidae > Phyllomedusa > Phyllomedusa bahiana. The sequence continues at coordinate 35,456 of JAODAL010009269.1, read as the reverse complement.
AAGATGTTTTCGGCATTGTCAATGTTTTGAGGTCATGTTGCTGTGAGATGAGCAATAATCTGGTCCTTTGGACAGAAATGTGACTTTATAAGTGGCAATTTCTCCCTTCCCAACCAATTTTTAATAGTGGCTGAGAAGTCATATTGATAATTTTTTGGGTCATGTTGCTGTGAGATACAGCTATAATTATGGTTCCTTTGGACAGAATGTGCTTCTAAGTGGCATTTCTCCCTCACCAAATTTTTAATGTGGCTGAGGAATCATATTTATAAGTTTTTTGGGTCATGTAAATGTGTGAGTACAGCAATAATCATGCGTCCTTTGTAACAGAAATGTGGCTTATATAAGTGGAATTTCTCCTCACAATTTTTAACAAGTGGCTGAGAAAGTCATTTTTATAAATTTTTTGGGTCATGCTGCTTTGAAATGCAGCCAATACTACAGGTCCTATTATAAAAAAAGTTGTTTCTAACAGACTTGTTCTACACCAATTGACAAAGTGGCTCAAGGGTCTATGCTTTGAATTTTGGGGGCATTTTGCTGTGACTGCAGCTATACTTACAGGTCCTATTCTAAAAATTGTTGTTTCTTATACAAAACATTTGTTTTCACAATTGCACCAAAGTGGACTCAAGGGTCAAGGCTTTGAATTTGTTTGGGGGCATTTTGCTGTGAAATGGAGGCTGTGTTACTACAGGTCCTATTCTAAAAAATGTTGTTTCTAACAGGACATTTGTTCTTCAAATTGTAAGAGTGGCTCAAGGGTGATGGTGTTGTGCTGTCAGGAAACAGGAATAGGTTAGGACACTGTTAATGGACACATATTGCAAAAGAACTTGTTTTTGCAAGATCTTGACATAGCTATCAATCCCTGTATTGAGACAACCATTTAATACAATGAAAAAAAGAGAAAACAAAGACATGGTGGGATTCCATGCTATTTTAAAAATGTGTTTTCTAGAATTAAAGTACTAAAAAAACTTGCATGTCAAATAGCTGTTAAAAAAATTCCTCTGAATTGTACACGGGAGGTACAGGAAAAACTTGACCAGATGTAGGTGATTACAGAGGACATGGAGTAGGAGCACAGGACAGAGAACAAAAGTACAGAGTACCATTTCCTCCAGCACATTGAGTAAAATGAGAAAAAGAACTGCCAAGATAAAGGGCACCTGGGTGTAACAGGAGCGTTAACCCATCAGTATTTCCAAGTGAAGCTCAATTGGTCCACCACTCCTACGGAGGGGCAAGCGCTAGCCCTTTTAGTTGACTGTGTACTAGAGGGGGGGGGAGGAAGGATGGATGTTCTCACACTTCCGCTTCCGGCACTCTGCTTCAGACGACAGTTTTACGTTGCTGCGTCTTCAGGGCATTTTATCCTTCCGGGTAAATAGATGACGGACGCCAGCCTGGGCTTTCACCGCACCCACTGTAACTCCGGCCCTGGTCATGCTGTGGCCCAGGACCAGGTATAGTCAATGTCCAGTTTCAAACAAAAATGGTGGTTGAAAGACTCTCCTTTTTCGGCACTTTTTAATGTGGGGGTTTCATGCAGTTTGGGCTCATGCTGTGCGCCCAGGACAGGTATAGTCAATGTCCAGTGAAACTAAAAATGGAGGTGAAAGACTCTTTTTCCGGCACTTTTTAAATGTGGGGGGTCATGCAGGTTTGGCGGCTCATGCTGTCGGCCCAGGACAGGTATAGTCCAATGCTCCAGTTCAAACTAAAAATGGTGGTTGAAAAGACTCCTTTTTTCCGGCACTTTTTAAATGTGGGGTTATGCAGGTTGGGGGCTCATGCTGTGGCCAAGGACAGGTTTAGTCATTGTCCAGTGAAACTAAAATGGTGGTTGAAAGACTCCTTTTTCCGGCACTTTTTAAATGTGTGGGTCATGCAGTTTGGGGCTCCTGCTGTTGGCCCAGGGACAGGTATAGTCAAAGAACAGTGAAACTAAAATGGTGGTTGAAAGACTCCTTTTTTCGGCACTTTTAAAATGTGGGGGTATGCAGGTTTGGGCTCATACTGTGGACCAGGACAGGTATAGTCAATGTCCAGATCAAATAAAATGGTGTTGAAAGACTCTTTTTCCTGCACTTTTAAATGTCTTTAGTGGGGGGTTACATGCCGGATTGTTAGATCCTGCTCGCCTCGCGCACAGGACAGGTATAGTCAATGTCCAGTGAAACTAAAATGGTGGGTTAAAGAATCCTTTTTACGGCACATTTTGAATGTGGGGGTCATGAGTTTTGGGGCTCATAGCTGTGGCCCAGGGCAGGTATAGTCAATGTCCAGTTATAATAATTTGGTGGTTGAAATACTGCTTGTTCCGGCTATTTTTAAATGTGGGGGTCATGCAGGTTTGGGGTCATGCTGCGTTCCAGGAAGGGATATTCAAATGTCCAGTTTCAAGTAACAAGATGGTTCAAATCATACTGCCTTCTCCGGCACTTTTTAATTTGTGTGTGATGCAGGTTTACGGGTCGGCTGTGTGGTTACCAAGGGGCCAGGGATAGCCCCTTAAATGGTCTGAGATTTTTTTCTTAGCTTTTATAACCTACGTGTGTAGCTAAGCTGTAGCCCGTATCCATTTGTCTGTTTGGTGGATGTTACATTTAGGTTTCCAGGCCTTGATTGTCCGTGTAATACATGACGGTCTGATGATGCTCTCCCACAAGCTATACATGGTCAGCCTCCTCCACGCTGCTCACTATCGACAACACCAACCCCTCTACTCGATAGGGCCCCCCTCCCCCACCCCCCCGCACCTCACCTCCCCCTCTGCACACCTCACCTTCACACTCACTCCCACACTCCACCCCCACAATTGTGTGCTTGTATTGCTCAGGGCACGTGTATCAGATGTTTCATACTCACCCCCCCACCCCAACTCGTTATTGCATTTTGGCCCCAACAGTTACAATAATGGTTTTATACATACCAGAGCACCTTCTCCCCCCTCCCCCCCCCCCCCACTGTTTGCCCGTGTCAGGTCGGCCCTCTCTCCCACGGTGACCCCCCCTAGTTGTAAACTTTAACTGAGGACTTTTCTATGGGTCTATCTCCCCTACGAGCCAAATGGCCCCCTCTTCCCCTTCTCTGCCCTCTCTCCATAACCGGCAATATCCCCTAGTGGCCGGCCTCATGGACCCCCCCTGATTGTCTGTCCCTACCCCCCCCCCCCCCCCCCCCATCCGGACAGCATTCCTTCCCACCCCTCAGCTACCCCCCTAGCCATCCTCTGCCACGCCCTTCCTCACTCCAGAGTGATCTGCCTTTCGGCCTGCCATCCCTCCCCCCCCCTCGATCAGTCTTCTCCATTGTTGAGATGAAAGTTCCGTGGACGGCGCCCGCGTCTTTGTAGATTTGCCAGGGTTGTGGACGCGCTCTCCTTCCCATTTCAATATGATCATTTGTACAGTGCGCCTTGGGAAGTTTAAGTCTGGGGAAATGTTTATTGTATCCAAATCAGCTTAAAACTTTCCACTCAACAGTTATCACGAACCTGCCATGGTGTATTCACTTGATCATTCATGATGCTCTGCGGGCGCTTCTTTTAAACAGAACACTGAGGCTATCACAGAGCAGGTGCATTTATATGGAGACTTGATTACACAGAGTTGGATTTTATTTATCATCATCATCAGTCATTTAGGACAACATTGGATCATTCATTATAACTGCATAAAGATAAGGCAACACAAAAGGGTGCCATTAATGCAAATATGTGTGGTGCACCATGCTGGCTTACAGCCTATTACACCAATTCGATTTGGCGGGCTGCCCAGCACTTTTTAGGTGTCCAGCGCAAAATACACACACTCTCCACTCCCCAGCATTCTTGGGCAGATAAAAAATGACATGCTGTAAATTGATACCTGTTCACACCAGTATGCAGAAAAGCCACAGTATAATACATGAGGAGATCGTACAAATGCAAAAATACCAATAAGACAACAACTCACAGACCTACTATCCATGAGGTGGTTGGTTGCAAGTATTAAAATTGCATATAGATAAAGTATTACAAAAGGGTTCCATTAATGCAGATACATATGGTGCACCATGCTGGCTTACAGCCTATTACACCACTACTATTCAATTGGGCAGGCTGTTTAGGTGTCCAACACAAATTACAAATACCCTCTTCTCCCCAGTACTTTTGGGCCAAAAAAATGACATACTGGAAAATGATCAGGTATGAGGTATTAGTTGATACATTGGCCACTATACGCAGGCTCACAATTGCCTGCACCTGTTTATCTTTCCCAAGTAGCACAGCGGCCTGTCGCGCGCTCACCGCGCTCAGCGGAGAGAGAAGCGCGCCACGCGCCTGCGCACTCGCATTGGCACGCGCGCTCTCGCTCTCGCGCGCACACATTGCGCGTTGTGTTTTTGAGTAAATAATGTCCCATTTTTCTGGAATATCTTCTGTTTTATTTAAAATGATTATATGGAATGCCCTCTGTACATTAAATTGTATATTTTTTTTAACATACATTCTTTATTAATTTTTAAAAGTTTAGTTTCCCTAACTAGAATTGTTATGTAAATCCTGCAGTTTTCCCCACATAAAATCACACACTCCCCTTTTTGTCCCCATTTTTTTTTTATAATCGCTGTATATTTACTAATAAAGTACCATCTATTTTGTATCTTATGCTAGTGTATCGTGGATTTTGACTTTATGAATATGTGGTTATTCTTCCCGGTTTAACTCTTCCAGTGAGCACCTAATATTGAGGTGTGCACACCAATATTTTCTTTATTCTATTACCCTATTTTGGTTTAGCTAAATGCCCTTCCCGTAGATCTGGGCTGTTTTAATTTTTTCAATGTCGGTCATTCCTTTACTATATTTTATCGCTCTCTTCACCCCTGAACGACTCTCTCCCCCCCACAATCATCCTCCCTCTGGTGCCCCCCATACCACACCTTACCTCTCTCCTCCTCTCTCGACTCCCCCCCACACCACACGCAAGTTGAACTGTGTTTAAGGAATTTTCAAAGGGAAAACAAAAGAAAAACATTTTTTGATTTTTTTATCTAATTACTCATATTATTACCAATTCGAGAGATTTCTTTATGTACAGCTTGAGACCTATCCTATTCAATGAGGATACATCCTTCTGCAAGAGATATGAGAATAAACTGTTCTTTTAATTTAACCATCAAGAAACTAGTACAAAAATTAGAGGAATCTACCACCAACCTTTAGAACATACAACAACAGCTGCCCCTACACCACGAAGAATGGACCATTCACAAAGCTTAAGTAGAAAAAAAAGTCTCAGATTACAGGTCTTACACCAAAAGCCAGAAACATACAAAATTTCTCAAAGATGCTGAAGACTATCTCAACAATAGGATCTATCGCTGGAAGGATTCATTGACAGTAAGACCAAATAATTTTTGACTAACCATCACCCCATCTCCACAGTCTTTTACACACTACTAAGGATGAGTGAATTGATTCTAGCAAAGTGAAATTCGTCTAGAATTTCAGGGAAAATTTGATTCTGAATGAAGCTGAAGTTCATGGCAATTCGCGGTAACGCAGCCACCCTCATTGACATGTGCAGACATGCAGCCAATCAGCAGCCAGCCACAATCTGTGACGTATAAATACAGCAACCATCTTAAATTCTGCCACTTCTCACTTTGTCTCCTATGCAGAAGCATCTGGCTGTAGCAGCACTACATTGCACTCTGTGCAAAATACTTCTGATTTTTGAGCTGCTGGGATGAAAGACCTTCACAAGTATGTGTCATATACACACCTGTTCCTGAACCAGCATTTTTTTTTATTTTGGGATATTGCAATCTGTGCCCAAGAGTTAATTTATCCTCTGTTTATGGGGTATTCTGAGTCAAATCCATGGTGTGTGTGTTTCTGCCCCATACACGCCTAAAATCCATCTCGCTCATTTTGTAGGGTATTTTATTTTGTGCCCAAGGGTTAATTTATCCTCTGTTTGTGGGGTGTTCTGAGTCAAATCCAGGGTGTGTATTTCTGCCATATAAAATCCAGAAATCAATAACAATATTTCTGTAGGGTATTCTGATTTGTGCCCAAGAGTTAATTTATCATCTGTTTCTGGGGTATTCTGAGTCAAATCCAGAGTGTGTATTTCTGCCCCATACACGCTTGAAATCCATCACGTTCATTCTTTAGGGTATTTTATTCTGTGCCCAAGAGTCAATTTATCCTCTGTTTGTGGGGTATTGTGAGTCAAATCCAGGGTGTGTGTGTTTCTGTCCAATACACGCCTGAAATTCATCACGTTCATTCTGTAGGGTATTTTATTCTGTGTCCAAGAGTTCAATTATTCACTTTTGTGGGGAATTCTGTGTCAAATCCAGTGTGTGTATTTATCATATACATACATCTTTATTAAACAGTTTGTTGTATTTTACATTTTTGACCAAATAGTATATCAGACAGAGAGGTGGCATGCCCTTCACATGCGAGTGACGGTGGCACAAATGTTCTTGGAGCAGGCACAGGTCACAGCACAGTAAGGGGTCGTTGCAGCAGGGGTGACTCGGCGAGGCCAGAGCTACCGGTATAATCTAGCGGCCCTGTGTTGACCAGTAAATCAACGGTTCTTGAAAGGTTGACAAGGTCGTCCACTTCTCCCAATGAATCTGACAACCCCAGCCAAGGTTGGTGGGTTCGTCGAACAAAACCCCTTTGTTGGCTGCCTGGGAGCAGGTTGGGACCTCACCCGTCCTCAAAATGCTCTGTCCCGTTCGTCACTCAGCCAGAAAAATACTTATGTGGTCTGAGCTCTGCACCCACTTTACAGCGAGAAAAACTATTTGAGGGACAGTCAGCAGCGATTGCAGCAAAGGGTGGGGCAGAATCATGCTTCTTGTAGTAGGCTGGCAAGTAGTGATGTGGAGAGTGGCAAGGGGGGTTAAGTTGTGAGCGGTCAGGCTCTGTACACTGAGATCATTGAGGAGGACAGCAGTGACGGGCAAACACTAATCGATGACGATGTAGCCGATGACTTGGTCAGGCCCGGTGAAGCAAGGGCTTCAACATTTATTGTCGGAGAAGAGGGGTGGGAACTTGGCCGTCAGGCAGTGGCACAGCAGCAAGTCGGTAGTGTGGCCGAGAGTCCCGCGGGTGGCAGCAGTGCGAGATCGGGAGCCAAATGGCCACGGGGTAGACCATCTGCTTTGCAGGTCCCTTCCGGCCTAGAAAGTAGTGGTGTAGGGGCTCACCGAGGCAGTGGCGGTAGCAGTCAGTCAGTGCAGAGCATTGGTGGTAAAATCACCTACTCGGTGGTGTGGCAGTTCTTTGCCAAGACACCGGAGGAGGCGAACATGGCTATATGTAGAATCTGTGGGCAGGGAAAATGAAGCGTGGCCAGAGACCTAACGTTGGCACCATGGCCCTGCGTCAACATATGCAGCATCACCATCCACTGGCCTGGGAGAAACGTGTCTCAGATGTGGTGGTCCATCCTGCCGCAACAACAGCAGCAGCACCTAGTGGCACACATGCCATTTCAAGCAGTCAAGGCTCCACCACCTCTGCTGAAGGAAGCTGTTTGTCTTTCCCATCATGCTCCTGCTCCTCACCACTCATGGCACCAGCAGTTGTTCACCGAGGTGATTGCAAAGAGATAGCAGTATGCGTCCAACCATCATAAAGTGCAGAAGCTGACCGTGCTCCTGATGAAGTTGGTGGTACTGCAGTCCCTCCCTTTCCAAGTGGTGGACTCTGCATTATTCAGAGAGCTGATGGCTTGTGCTGAGCCGAGGTGGAGATTCCCAAGCCATCATTTCTTTTCAAAAAAGGCAGTACCAGCCCTGTACAAATATGTCACTTGCCATTCTGTGGTCTACTCATGCTGCTGTCAGCGCCACACTGTGTCATTGTGCCACTCTGTGGCCTACTCATGCTGCTGCCACCTCCACAATCTGTCACTTGCAACTCTGTGGCCTACTCATGCTGTTGCCAACTGACCACTCTCTCACTCGGCCAGCCTGTGGTTTCCTAATGCTGTTCCCACCCTCTACCACTCTATAATGTTGCCACCATGTTTGGTTTCCCCCTTCTTTTCATCTGTCAGAAGGAATGAAAAGGAGAAACACAACCAATTGTGTCTTTGGAGAAGCCGTAAGGCCAGTATGACATGGTCTTTTGTTTGCATCAAGATTGTCTGATGGTTTGGTAGCCAAAAGCAGGAGTGAATACAAAACATAGAAGGCATGTAAATAACCCATTTACTTGTCATCTCTGTTTTGAATCAACTCCTGTTTGTTTTTGGCTTTAGTAATACTGATGAATTACTGATCGATTGAAAGTGGACACTGATGGATCAAAGGAAGGGCAAAATGATCAGTGATGTCAACGCAAAATGACTGCTGAGATCCTTTCCACTCTTTTGTAGGGAGAGGGCTCTACATGTATCAGTGTTTAACAGAACAGGTTCTGTCATAATCTGTGGAATCATCTGAAGATGGTGTAAAAGAAGTGTATTCTTTGACGCTATAGTAGGATCTTGGCCTACAGCTGGGTTCTTTTTATCTGGCGCTGACTTTACCTTATCAGGCTGCATTCTCAGTCAGTTATTTGGTTAGTTTTGCCCCCGTAGCTGCCCAAAGAAGTGAAGTGTGAAGCGATTCTAAGAGTGGCACCTGTCATCTGTGTGTCATACCAAAACACAGCATTGTTTCAATACCAAACCACGCTCCCTATGCATATGTGAGCATGGCACAATGTTCAAAAAAGTATACAGGCTCTCCACAGCCAAGAAATAGTTTTTTTAACGCAATTCGCCATATTTAAATTCGGGACGAAACGAAAAATCCGGCAAATCTGACTAATCAAATTTTTGAGAAATTTGCTCATCTATACACACTACCTAAAATCCATAAAAACCTGCATAATCCTCCTGGTAGACCCACAGTGGCCAGGACAGATTATTTACTATCACCATTATCTTGGAAAATATATTAACACCATTGGTAGGAAAAAAAACAAAAACATGGTACTTTCTTATGGACACTGATCCATTCCCACTCTCCTCTATCTGTCACCAGTCTCTTTATTACTTTAGACATAAACAGTTTATACATGTCCATACAACACCATAAGAGACATACAGATATGGGTCAGTTTTTGGACATGACTGACATCCAGGATACTGCCAAAACATTTTCCTTCATCCTCTCCTTATTGATTTTATCAACAATATCTTTTTATTTGCTGTCACCCTATAACTACAGACTCAAGGTCCTCTCATGGGTTCAAAATTTATCCCATTCTCGCCCTCTTCCATGGAAAGGGCCACAACATCTTCAACTTCATTTTCGGGCAATTGAAGGGGCTTAATAGCCCAGGAAAGATGGCAGCAGAATTGCCCTTATTAAAAACCATGAATCCTTTTGTATTCATAAGCTTCAAACTATCAAACACCTGGGTCTCAACAGGGAGTATGACCGTTCACACAGTTGTTGATGTGTTGATTACTATTCTCTATAAAATTTCTCTTGCAGACAAGATGAATTTACCCTTTGCCTTATTCTCTCCCTCTGTTTACTATTTTGCTTCCATTTTTAGTCTTCTTCAACCCTTTCCCTCTCTATATCCTTTTTCTGTCTCATCTGTTTTTCCATGTTTATTTCTAATAGGGAGCCATTTCCCATATGTCCCATATCTCTACTCTCTCCATCCCATTTCCTCTACATCATATATCATCTCCGATATCTAAATTCTTTATATTTCACTCCTATATTCTCTACCATTCACTATATATCTCATACTGCCCTCTCGTTTCTGCTCTTGTTTATACGTAATACCCTATATCTATATTTTTTCCCAGTTATTACATCTCCTATTTTATTCCTCATATGGTTCTGTATGTCTCTTTTCTAATAGATTGATATTTTATCTAGTATATTTATATCTACAACCTCAATTTAAAAAAAGTTGGGACACTAAACAAATTGTGAATAAAAACTGAATGCAATGATGTGGAGGTGCCAACATCTAATATTATATTCAGAATAGAACACAAATCACAGATCAAAAGTTTAAACTGAGAGAATGTATCATTTAAGTGAAAAATATGTTGTTCCAAAATTTCATGGCGTCAAACAAACCCCCAAAAAGTTGGGCCCATCCCGTTTTTCCCACGGTGTGCATCCCCCTTGTTCTTACAACAGTCAACGATTTGGGGGCAGAGGAGAAGTTTCTAAAGTTTAGAAAAAGAATGTGCCCATTTGTCTAAAAAGGGCCTCAACGTGTTAATTTTGGGGCCCTTCTTTGTCAACCTTCCTCTTTTGATGTCCAAATGTTTCTATAGGTGAAAGTTGGATGGAGGTGGCCCATTTAGTCCCTGATCCTTCCCCCCACTAGCCCATAAATTTTTGTATTGTGCAGAATTGGTTGGTTTCTTGTTAAAAAAAATGCAGGGTTTTCCCCTAAAAAGAGTGACGTCTAGATGGGGCATTGTTGTTCTAGACCTGAACATAGCTTCTGCTTTAAATGGTGCCTTTCCAGACATGCAAGCTGCCCTGCCAAAGCCTCATGCACCCACCCCTTTTCAGTGAGCGGGTCCTGAACGGGGTTGAAAACAACTTGGGTTGTCTTGTCGCTTGTCCGGAGACAGGGCGCCCCACTTTTCCCATAAAAAAATTAAAATCGTGAAATTTTGCCCACATTTTTTCCATTTTGCCACACCCCATTTTAAATAACCCCTGGCCCAGTGCAAAGGCTGGGTTTTGGAGTTTGCTTAGAAATGGCTTTTTTTGCATGTAGAGTTTAGCTGGCAACGGCGGAGGCACGGGGGTTGTGTTCACTGAAAATGTTTTTGGGAAGTACCCCTGAGCCTTTGTTATTTCCCTTTGCAGAGGATTCCTGTTTGGGTGAGTGATTTTTAAAGGGCCGGAATCACGGCCCCAGGGGGGTTTTACGGTTTTGACCCCTTAGCAAAACGATTGTTCCAGATTCTTGAATCTTTTATGTGTTTGTAGGGTTTTGATGTGATAACTTTAAAGATTTGCTATTTTTACACTGGTAACCCACCGGGTATTGCTGCACTATCTTTTTGCGCAAACTGGGGAATTGGTGTCCTCTTACCATCTTGGCTTAAGAGACATAAACACTGAGTAGTCTTTTTTCCCCAATCATTTTGTCAATGCCCAAATTAGGTTGGGGCCCTTCCCTGTTTTTATTCTAATGTCTTTTTTTCCAGTCACTTATTGTACTTGTCCCAATTTTTTTTGGATTTGTGACACTGTGAAATTTTTTTCAACTATTTTTTTTTCAATGTTACATTTATCAGTTTAAAACTTTTGATCTGGCATCTATGTTTTTTTAAATAAAAATATTAGTGTTGGAAACCTCCTAAATGCATTAAGTTTTTATTCAAATTTTTTTTGTGTCCAACTTTTTTAAAATTGGGTTGTATATTTCTATTATTTTTCCCTATTATTCCATTTGCATATTCCCTTGTACTGTCTCTTATTTCTGCTCTTTCACTTATACTGTATTTCTTATCTCCCATCACTCCATCTTCCTTGTTGTATATTTCTTGTATCAAATTTATTCTCTCTATTTTTTTTTTGTTAAAGCCTTTTTTTATCAACCTCCCAATTAGTTCTATTTCGTTTCCCCTTTTTCTCTGTCCCAGTTTTCAAGCATATTTTATTTTCCCATAGGAAAATTTAAAAATTATCAGTTCCTTTTAAAAAAACACTAAAACGAACTTTTATAATGTAAACTCTTAACCTCTATACAACTTTTTAAAAACTGATTTCAAACCACAAGTTTTCAAGCTTTTATTTGTCCCCCTTTAATGTATGGCTGCGGGGTTTTCTGTGAGCAACTTCCGGATCATGGCCATCTTGCATATGGCCTCGGGGCCCCCCCCCAAACCCCCCCTTTTAATATCGCATGGGAATTTTTGCACTGGTGTTAATTTGGTGCAGTTTTCCCCCATTAAAATGTGCATGCTTCCTTTTTTTCCCTTTTTATTATCACTGTTATTTGTAAAAAGCACCCTGTTTTGAGCGTTTTTTTATCGAAAAGTTAAAATCACACGTTTTTATGGTGATCGAAATTTAGATCAGGAAAATTAAGGTTAAAATCGGGTATCATCTATTAAGATCGCGCTTTTCCGCTTTCCTGTTTTTGGCGGCCAGCAAATAGATTACGAATAGAGAGGGTGAGATGTGTGTGCGCGTCATGCTGGGTGTGTATGGTTGCGTTTGGTGGAAAATTACTGACTCGTTTTATAGAAAGCGTTTCCTGTTTCAGCCTCAGTGTTTGGTTCATGGGGTTGGACCTGCGATTGCTGTGGCCAAAACGCTCAGCGAAATTGCTGCACAGAGAAACCTCATATTAGCTGTGATCCTTCCAATTTGTTTTATTAGGTTGAAGATTCTATGTAGTTAGGTAGAGAATTTTAAAGGGCTCTACCGTGTAAATTCCGGGGGGGGAAGCAGGGGGGGCGGGGCCCGGGGGGGGCACGACAAGCTCTATCTATAAAGAAGGGATAAAGTTCCCCCAAGACTTGTGTAAAATTGTATTGGAATATTTTTTATAAAGTTTGTTTTGAAATATTTCTGGATTTGGGCAGCCTAAAATTTAAAAATTTGGATACCATCATTTAGTAATGCAGGTCTCTTTTTTTGGTGCAAAACCCCATTTTATTATCGTTACTTTCAGTATGTGTTTTTTTAATTTTACCCATTACACCTGGATGTTGAATACCCACCTTGCAGTTAAATTAAAAACCCAGAAACTTTGTAGTCGCAAGTGTTTGTTGCAAAAATATCAGTATATCGAAACATAACAGTTCGTGTTTTTTGACTTTGGCCCCCGCATTGATTGCGCAGAAACCAGTAAATTTTTAAAAAGCAAAAATTATTCCCCAAAGGGTAAATTGAAAGGTGAAAAATCCGTGTTCTACGAAAATAAAGTTCGTTTTTTTTTGATTCTGAACCAGAATTGTTCATTGACGCAGATCCACGTAAATTTAAAACGAAATTTTAAATTTCCCAAGGGTAAATTTGAAAGGTGCAAAAAATTCCGTTTTTTATACCAAAACATAACAGTTACGTGTTTTTTGATTTTGACACCGATTGTTATTGAGCGCACCCAGTAAATCATAAAACGCAATTTATTTTCCACAGGTAAATTGAAAGGTGCAAAATATACCGTTTATTTCCCAAAAACATAAAGTACGGTTTTTTTGGACTTTCCCCAGTCCGATTTGTTGTGGCCCTTGCTTTAAATTTGAACCCAGAATTTTTGTTTTAAATTAGAGGGTTTGAGAATTGTGATTTAAGTCTTTTAATAAGGGGGATTTCCAAAACTTTCTACCTTCTCAAATTTTTATATTTCTGAAATGGAGCAAAATGCAGGTGGAAAGGGCAAAGGGGGGTTAGACATGGAGGTAGAGGTGGGGGGAAAAGGTGCTTTTTCCAGGCGGCGCAAACGATCCCAGCGGATGTAGTTGCGGGACCGTCAGGCGTCTATGGGTCGGGGCCCCTGTGAATTAAGAAACGAACTGTCCCCATCTGCCTTCAGTGGTTAATGAACCCATCTAGCAGTTTTTTCCTCTTTCCTCGGTCAGGGCCACAAAGTGCTCGATGTCCAACTAAAGCACCCCAAAATGCAAATCGGGTACCCCCCCCCTGGGAAAATCCATTGTTGCGGACCTTTTTGATGAAAAATGGGTTGGGGTCAGAAGGCATGTTAAAGTCAAGAGGTGATTAGTTGCCTGACCCCCCGTTACTGTGCCTCGAGGAGGTGAAGGAAGCCGGTCAATCGCAAAAATACCGGGCGGCGGAAACGCCTTGCAGTGCCCTTGCTTGTACCCCGTAGTTCTGGTGCAGAAAGTCGGCGACCAAGCCCCTGTGTTGATGATGATGAGATGCGGGCATTGCGGATCCATCCTGGTGTTCTCCCCAGAATTTGCTTTGCGGCGTTTCGTGGGGGAGGAGGAAGCGATGGGGTGTGTCAAAAGGGTCCCCCCACAAAAAGGGGAGGGCGGTGCAGAAGTGTGATATGTTCCCCGCCCGGCGCGAAACCCGCCCCCGCTTTTGCCATCAAAAAGGTCCAGGACCTTCAAGCCTGGGCCCTCTTTGAGAAGCTTGATTCAAGCGATGTATATGCCGCCTTTTCCGTAAAAACATCTAGGAAGAACCTTAAATGGTTAACACCCAAAATGTTAGTCCGCAGCGAAGCATGGGGTTTAAATGGGGGAACACTTGGCCAAAAAAGGGGGTCGGGGGTCCCCAACCATGTCACACCCCCTGTCTCCCCCCCCTCCTCCTCTGCCATACCAAGCGTTCCCCAGTGCCCATGTCTCTGAGTCATGATAGGGACAGCTCGGTTAGCCCCCACCGTCACCCCCAGTAACCGCACCCAGAGTCCCTCCACCCCCTTTTCCTTCCCCAGTTTTTGACCCGCACGCCCTCAGCCCAGTCAGCAGCAGTTCTGTCTTCCAGGTTTGGGAGCAGAAGAAAAAATTTAAACCAAAACCATCCCCAAAACCAAAAAACCTGAATGTCGGCATTCCGGTTTTGGCCCGGAAATGTTGCTTTGTTGGGGACACGATGGGTTGCCGTATGGGCCCCCGCCTGCCCCCCAAAACCAGATGCCCGGGAGGGATTTCTTTGCCGAAAAGCGTCCCTGCCCCGGCCAGCCCCGTGTCATCTAAAATTTCAAGGCGTTGTCTGATCTGTGTCCGGAAAAGTCCCTCTGACCCCCGACACTGGAATAGTAAGCAGGCCAAGGCCCCCTATATCTCTTGACAGACACTGGGTTGCTGGGTGGATGTCTCGGGGGGACGGGGCTCTAGGGGCGCACGCTCTTTTAAAACCCCAGAGTGGTGCAGGGTCTTTCCCCCCCAAAGGTTCCCTTTTTGGCAACGTGCCCGAGACACCCCGGCTGTTGAAATTTTCTGCCTTGGGGACCGTCCACCCCAGGTCGGAGCTGTGGAGGCTTTTAAGAAAAAGAGAAAACCCCCCGGGGCTGGTGGGGGACAAGAACCTTGTGCAGGCAAAAGGGGGTGTGGGGATAACGGGCGAAATTGTGGCCGCCCCTTAAAATTTTGGGGGCGGAACTCCTTGCCTGGGAATGTCATGAACCCTTTTCGTCCAGAAATTTCTAAAGAGCTACCCGGGGGGGTTTTTGGGAAAATTTGCTGAAGAGGTCGAGGTTAGTGGGACTTCCCGTTGCACCCTGCTTCGTCCGCCGGGGTGCGTTGAGGTCGCTCGGCCCCCCTCAACCGTTTTTGTTGACGTGGCAACGCTGGAATTCCCCCTCACGTGCTCCCGCGATTTGTGGCAGCAGGCAAAGCCCCTTACGCAGTACAAGTGACCATGGCTGACAAACCGGTGGGCCCCGGGGTGTTGAACCAGAGAGTGGAGGAGGTGAAAAAAGCCTGCACATCTTGCCGTTTTGAAAGAAGCCGCCAAAATGGGCGTGGGCAATGCCCTTGTCGATGACATTTTGGTGTTTGTTTTGGAAAAGATGTTGGAACTGAAAAAAAGGTTCCCCAGGGGAGGAGGGCGGACAAGATGGGAACCCGGGCCTTTCTCTCCGTCAAAACCAAAGGGCCCGCCCGTTTCACAAATTTCATCGGCTTCATTAGGCAGTGGTTGGGGGTCCGAGTGTGAAAGGTGGGCTCGCCCCCCTTTAGGGTGCATAAAACTCAGGCAAGTGGGTTGTTGAAGCTTTTTGCGGAAGGGCGGAGGGGAGGAGGAGGGGGGAGGTTTTCTTGCACCGTGTTACCGGTCCCCCGCCCTTGGAAAGAGGGTTGGCGCAAATTTGGGCGGAGGAGGAAGTGAGGAGATCTGTTTTCTGGCCCCCCGACCGAGGTTGGGAAAAAAGGGCCCCTCCTTAAAAGGTGTTGGATGCTCATTTTTAAAATGATCAACGCATTTTGGCCATCAAATGCACAGTTACTGGGTGGCCCCCCCTCCTGGTTTCCCCCGTACAAACAAAAATCAGACTTTCCCTTCCCCCACCCCAAAAGGAGAAAATGCGGAAATGGGCCCTTTTGATTGGGTAAATGGTAAACGTTTGATGGGGTTCGTTCCCCCAAATGTCCTGGGGAAAAACATGGGACTGAAGGGGAGTGAAGTAGGCGTAGCCCGGGGGAGCGAGGCCCGGTGGCGGAAAAACCCCAAAGGGTGGGGCCTCTGGCAATTTTTTTGTTTACCACCTCCCCAAAACTGAATGCAGGGGCAAACCAACACCCGAGATAGTTAAGATCAGGTGCAGCATCTGCGTTCAAAAACCGATGTTTTTTTCTGTGTTCGGAAAAATAGATTTGGGTATCCAAAATAGACGAATGGCCCCAGTGGGTGTCACATGAGGTGTTTTCCCCAAGCAGCCAGCGTCATATTTTGGCGGACCTTCGAAGTGGAGGTGTCATTTGGGCAAACGCATCCGCTTTCCCCCGATAATGTGGATGTTTGCTTTCTCGATGTCAGGTGGTTTGTTGGTTTGGGGAATTCCAGGAGATTTGGCCGGGTTTTTCAATTTTTTAAAAGGAAGGTTCTTCTATTTTTAAAATGAAATTTCTTTTGTTTTTTCCTTTTTTTTACATTTTGTGTGAGGAATGTTTAAAAGAAGAAAGGTTTTGAAACACCGTTTCCATTTTCCTTTTTCTTAAGAAGTTTTTTTCTTGTAATGGTTTTGAGGTTTTGTTGTGTGGAACGTATTTTGGTTTTGGGAACGAAAGTGGCTTTAAGGGCTTTTTCCCCCCCCAAATTTTTTTATGGGGGAAGTCTATTTATTATTTTTTGGGGTCCTTTTAGCGTGGTTACGAAATAAAAAAGTTCCTTTGGGGCAAAAAATTTGGGTTTAAGGGCCACCTTTAAATTTTGTGGTGGGTCTATTTTTTTTTTGTAGTTATGTGTGTGGGAAAGAATAACATGGTCTTTTGGGAAAGGGGGTTTTTTAAGTTATTTTCCCCCCCAAATTTTTTAAAGGGCTGGAAGTCATTTTTAATTTTTTGGGGCATGTGCTTTGAAAAGCAGCAATTTTCCGGGCCCATTATAAAAAAAAGTTTTTTCTAAAAGACTTTGTTTTCTTCCAATTGCCCCCCCCCAAATTCCCCCCCCCCCCCCAAGGTCATGTTTGAAAATTTTTTGGGGGCATTTTGCTTTGAAATGCAGAATATACAGGTCCCATTCTAAAAAAAAGTTTTTCTAATGACATTTGTTCTTCACAATTGTCAAAAAAGGTCATGGGTCATGTTTGAATTTTTGGGGGCATTTTGCTTTTTGGAAGCAGCTATACTAAGGTCCCATTCAAAAAAAGTTGTTTCTAACAGAATTTGTTTTCCAATGTCCAAATGGTCAAGGGTCTGCTTTGAAATTTTTGGGGGCTTTTGCTGTGACATGCAGTATATACAGGGGCTATTCTAAAAAATGTTGTTTCTAAAAGAATTTTTTTTCTTCCCCAATTGTCCAAAATGGCCAAAAGGGGGTGCTTTGAATTTTTGGGGGTTTTTCTGTGAAGCAGTATATAAGGTCCTATTCTAAAAAAAGTTTTTTTAAAAGAATTTTTCTTTATAATGTCAAGAGGGCTCAAGGGTGATGGTGCGTCAGAAACAGGAATAGGTAGGACATGTTAAAGGACACATATTGCAAAATGACTTGTTTTTGCAAGTCTGTAAAAAATGCTATCAATCCCTGTTTGAGACAAACCATTTAATCAATGAAAAAAGGAAAAAAAGAAGGTGGGATTCCATCTATTTTAAAAATGTGTTTTTGAATTAAATACTAAAAAACTTGATGTACAAAAAAAGTGGTAAAAAAAATTCCCCCGATTGTCAAGGGGGGGTAAGGAAAACTTGACCGATGTAGGTTTTTCAGAGGAAAGGAGGGTTTGGGGCAGGAAGAGAAACAAAGTAAGAGGACAATTTCCTCCGCAGTTGAGTAAAAAAGAGAAAAAAGAATGCCCAAACAAAAGGGACCCGGGTTAACAGGAGCGTTAACCACCGTATTTCCAAATGAACTCAAATGGTCCCCCTATACGGAGGGGCAAGCGCTTCCCCGGTTTGATGTGTATGAGGAAAAGGTGGGTTCTCACACTTCCCCTTCCGCTTCGCTTAGCAGGGGCAGCTTTGTTGCTGCGTCATCAGGGCATTTTAACCTGCGGTTAATAGATGCGGACGCCGCCTGGGCTCTCACCGACCCCCTGTAACTCCGGCCCGGGTATGCTGTGGCACAGGACAGTTCTGTCATTGTTTCCCTTCAACTAAAATGGGGTTTTAAAGACTCCCTTTTTTTGGGGCCTTGTAATTGGGGGGCAGACGGTTTAATGGTATACTGTGGCCCGGACAGGGCATTATTGTCCAGTTCAACTAAAATGGTGGTTGAAAGTCCCCTTTTTTGGCATTTTTTTAAATGTGGGTAGACAGGTTTAATGGTCATTTTGGGTCGGACGGGGGTATTCAATGCCGTTCAAAATAACTGATGGTTCAAAAAAATTTCGCCTTTGGCACTTTTTTAAATTTTTGGGTGATGAGGTTTAAGGTCATCTGTGGGACAGACAGGGATAGGAATGGTCTGTGATTTTTTTCTGGAATTTTTTTGACAAAGGGGTTGCCTAAGTGTAGCACGTATCCCTTTGACTGTTGTGGATGTTTTTTTTCAGCTTCTCCGCCTTGTTTGGGTGTAATAATGAAGGTGTTGTTGTTCCATTGACTTTAATGGTAAACGTCATAATCGATGCTCACTATCGAAAACCTTATCGTTAGGGGCCGGGTTCGCTATGATTTTATCTCGAAAGCCCAAAAACAAACGTCAAAACCCCCCCCCCCCCCCAAACACCCCAACATTTTGCATCTTATACTAGTGTGCCATTGATTTTGACCCTGTAATATCACTTTGTCCTCCTCCTTCCCAAGGGAAAATGGGGAACCCTTTTTAAAATTTTTAAATGTTTTATTGGGGTTGACTTGTGTGCAAGGTCTTACACTAATGTAGTCTAGTAACTTATTGCATGATTCATTTGTGAAGGGAAAGGCTAAAAAAAAATTTTGGATCATGGGCGTCGTAGTCAGTTTTATTGGGGGCATGAGCCCGAAAAAAACTCCTGTGCCCCAAAATTTTAAGGGATCCTGCTGCTGCGTGGGCCCGGAGCGCTCTAGTTGCGGGCACCCCCCGCCCACTTGATTGATTTTCCTTTTTTACTCTCCTCCCCCATTGTTATATTATGTTCATCCTTTCTCTGTCCAGTTTTCAAACTTATTTCTTTTTTGCCATTTGGAAACTTAACTTACAGTTCTTATCATAAAAACTAAAGTAATTTTATAATTATAACCCCCCCCCCCCCTTTTTAAAATCTAACCCAACTATTTTAAAAAACCCGATTTTAAACCCCCCGTTTTTAGTATTCTCATTTGTTCCCCTTTTTAAATTATTGGCATGCGGGGTTTTTCCCGCGATGCAGTCTTTCGGATCATGGCCATCTTGCTTATGGCCTCAGTTGGCTTCCCAACCCCCTGTACATACTGCGCATGCGTGAATTTTGCACTGGTGTTAATTTTGGTGCAGCATTCTTTCCCCCATACTAAATGGCTTTCCCCTGTTTTTTCCCCTTTTTATTTTACTGTATTTTGTAATAAAGCCCACACAATTTTTATTTATACTAGTGTGCCATTGATTTTGACCCTGTAATATCACTTTGTCCTCCTCCTTCCAAGGGAAGTGGGACACCCTTTTTAAATTTGTAAATGTTTTAATTGGGTTGACTTGTGTGCACAGGTCTCTACCACTAATGTAGTCTATGTAAACTTATTGCATGATTCATATTGTGAAGGGAAAGAGCTAATCTTAGGATCATGGGCGTCGCTAGGCAGTTTTATCGGGGGCACGAGCCCCGAATATATCTACCTGTGCCCCAAATCTCTACGAGATCCAGGCTGCTGAAGTGGGCCTGGAGCGCTCCTAGGTGCGGGCACCGCCCGCCGATCTCTGATTGCAGGGCCGTTTCACAGTGGCCGTGCAGTCAGAGTCAGGGAGAAGGTAGGACGGATCGTTACTGTCCTGTCTTCTCCCCTGTATGTATAGCGCTTGGTAAGCGCTGTGCATACATCTCAGTGTTGCAGGGGGCATGACGCAAAGCTTTCATCACCCCCCTGTGACACTGGGTCTCCTAAGCCAGCAGCCTCTGCTCGGCCCAGGAGGTCCCGGGCCCCGCGAGACGGCGTAAGTGGCGTGATAACATCATGCCGCTTACCCCATTCTTAAGCTGCAGGACCTGGACGCGCAGACCGTGACGAGGTGAGTAGGTTTTTTAAATTTATTTTTATTAGGTAAGGGGGGCATATTACTGGCTAAGGGGGCATATTATTGGCTAAGGAGGCATATTACTGGCTAAGGGGGCATATTATTGGCTAAGGGGGCATATTACTGGCTAAGGGGGCATATTATTGGCTAAGGGGGCATATTACTGGCTAAGGGGGCATATTACTGGCTAAGGGGGGATTGTTTTTGGCTAAGGGGGCATATTATTGGCTAAGGGGCATATTACTGGCTAAGGGGGCATATTATTGGCTAAGGGGGGCATGTTTTTGGCTAAGAGGGGCATATTATTGGCTAAGGGGGCATATTACTGGCTAAGAGGCATATTATTGGCTAAGAGAGCATATTACTGGCTAAGCGGGCATATTATTAGCTAAGGGTGCATGTTTTTGGCTAAGAGGGGGATATTATTGACTAAGGGGCATACTGGCTAAGGGGGCATCTTATTGGCTAAGGGGGGATATTATTGGCAAAGGGGGCATATTATTGGCTAAGGGGGCATATTACTGGCTAAGGGGGCATATTATTGGCTAAGGGGGGCATGTTTTTGGCTAAGAGGGGCATATTATTGGCTAAGGGGGAAAATTACTGGCTAATGGGGAATATTATTTGCTAAGGGGGCATATTACTGGCTAAGGGGGCATATTTTTGGCTAAGGGGGGCATGTTTTTGGCTAAGAGGGGCATATTATTGGATAAGGGGGCATATTACCGGCTAAGGGGGACATATTACTGGCTATGGGAGCATATTACTGGCTAAGGGGGGCATATTATTGGCTAAGGAGGCATATTATTGGCTAAGGGGGAATATTATTGGCAAAGGGGGCATATTATTGGCTAAGGGGGCATATTATTGACTAAGGGGGCATATTACTGGCTAAGGGGGACATATTACTGGCTATGGGAGCATATTACTGGCTAAGGGGGGCATATTATTGGCTAAGGGGGCATCTTATTGGCTAAGGGGGAATATTATTGGCAAAGAGGGCATATTATTGGCTAAGGGGGCATATTACTGGCTAAGGGGGCATATTACTGGCTAAGGGGGGATTGTTTTTTGGCTAAGAGGGGCATATTATTGGCTAAGGGGGAAAATTTCTGGCTAATGGGGAATATTATTTGCTAAGGGGGCATATTACTGGCTAAGGGGGCATATTTTTGGCTAAGGGGGGCATGTTTTTGGCTAAGAGGGGCATATTATTGACTAAGGGGGCATATTACTGGCTAAGGGGGGAATTTTACGGCTTGGTGCAATTCGGGCAAAGGGGGGCAATTATTGGCTAAGGAGCAATTACTGCAAAGGGGGGAAAATTATTGGCAAAGGGGGCTTTTTACTTCTGGGGAGATTTTACCTGCAAGGGGGGGAAATTACGCTAAGGTGGCATATTTACGGCCAAGGGGGATTTTATTGGAAAGGGGGGCAAAATATTGGGAAGGGAGGGGCATTTTATGGCTAAGGGGGGGGGAAATATAACGGGATAAGGGGGCAATTTTTGGGCTAAGGGGGGCTATTCTGCAAGGTGGTAATTTTTGGAAAGGGGAGATATTACGGGCAACGGGGCATAACTGGTAAGGGGGCATATTATTGATAAGGGCATATTAATATATCACTGAAATAATTTTCCCTGTTAAACATAACTTTTACTAACTATTTAAAATATTAATATAAAAACCCCAATATTCCCAGATCCCTAATGATACAGCATACGTACACTATCTCCCAGGGGAGAAATCGCCAAAAAGAGGGGGGCCCGCTTTAAATGACAGACAATTTCAACACATGCGTGTATAAACACCTTTAAAAATCACAGCTATCCCGCCCTTTCCCCCCCATACAATTTGGGGTTTTCTTGGGGATCAAAATTTCTCACTGTGGAAAAGAAACCTTATACAACGCATATACACAACACATGAAAATCCAAATTATTAAAAATGAACTAATATTAGCTCAAGTGCTGCCAGGTAAAATAGATATTTTCCCCCAGCACCTTATACGCTGGCCCCCAAGATGAGAGGTAAGAGAAAAATTTCTCTGCCTCCCTTTTTATGTTTTAAAATCCCCCCGCAGATGTTAATGAAAAATTTCCCCCAGTTTTACAATAGATAGTGACACTATTACCTGATTCCATTTCCCCAGGCACTTTGCATACTTTCCTGCTCAGGTTTTTGCGGCGTTCCCGGGGGAGTTCAATGCGATGCCCGAATGAAAAAACCCTGTCACTTCCGGTTATATCGCCGGAAATGACAACGCGCGGGGCCCAATACCCGCCCGGAACCGGGCCTGGGTTCATAACAATTTTTAAACGCGATGCCAAAAGGAAAACAATGCCACTCTTTAAAAGCTTTTTAAAAATAAACGTATATCTTAAAGATGCTTGGTTAAATAATCCTAGCCACAAAAAACCGTAACTGTAACGGTATCTGCCCTCAGAAATGTTTATTTTAACTCCACATCGTCTGCCAAAATAATGAAAATAAAAGATAATGTAGGGACATTAAAATTTGATTTTAACAGAGCAAATGTTAATAAAAACCTTAAATTAACAGGGGCCAAAACGGCCAAAAAAGGGACATTGGGGGTAAAAAAATTCTTTGCCTCAGCGACATGGTTTCAAGCTGTATAATAAATGAATATAAAAAAATTAAGAATATAACCCCGATAATGTTCATTTTCAGATTGAAAAAACAATAGTGGTCCCCTATGGAGAGTGCAAACGAGAAAAACAATGCAGACAGGGCCCAAAGGTAACTATTCTATAAAAACAAAAAAAAAAAAATTAAAGCTCATTTAGGCCCTTTTGGGTTTGGGCAAGTCCATGGGTAAACCCTTGGGGCCCCTTAAAAAGGATTTCTATCCCATTCCCCCTCTGGGGGGCCCGGGCTCCAATTCCAAAAAAAAAAGCGCAGAGAAATTTCCCCTTACCCTTTTGATATTCCCACATATGTCGAGCTACTGGGTGTTCTTTTATTTGTATACCCCCAGATGTTACCCACTCTTCTTTTAAAAAATTCTCCTTTTTTTTCCAATATATTGAGTGGGCAGGGCAATTATGGCTAAGGGGGGAATTTTTTGGGTAAGGGGGATATTTTGGCTCGGGGCTAATTTACGGTAAGGGGCATATTATTGGCAAAGTGGGAATATTATTTTTGGTAAAGAGGCATAAACCCTTTGGCAAAGGGGGAAATTTTAAACTGTTAAGGGGACAATTATTGGCAAAGGGGGGGGCATTTTAAATGGCAAAAGGGGGTTTATATTTGGGGTTAAAGGGGGGGCTATTACTGGCGGGGGGGGAATAAAAACTGGTTAAGGGGGACCATATTACGGCAAAGGGTGCATTTACGGGCTTGGGGGGGAAATTTATTGGCTAAGGAGGCTTTTACGGGCTAAAGGGGATTTTAAATTTGGCAAAGGGGGGCATTTTTACTGGCAAAGGGGGGGGCATATTAGGCAAAGGGGGACATATTCCCTGCTAGGGGTGCATATTATGGTAAGGGGGGCTATTTTTGGGTTTAAGGAGGCATTTTATGGCAAAGGGGGAAAAAATTTTTGGCTAAGGGGGCCTTTTTATTCTAAGGGAGCATAAACCGGGCTAAGGGGGTATTAACGGTTTTAAGGGCATATTAGGGGCCAAGGGGGCAAAAAAAATTGGTTTAAGGGGCATATTATTCCCTGGGAGGGGATATTAGGGGTAAGGGGGGGGGGCATATAACTGGATAAGGGGGCACATTATTGGCTAAGGGGGGCATATTACTGGCTAAGGGTGGAAATTTTTTTGGTTTAATGGGAGCAAAATTACGGGTTTAACCTGGGCTTACTACTGGAAAGGGGGGGTATTAGGGGACAAAAGGGGAAATATTACTGGTAAGGGGCCAAAAAACCCTTTTAAAGGGGGTTTTTTAGGGAAAGGGGCCCTTATTATTGGCTAAGTGGGAAATTTTACGGAAGGAGGAAATATAAATTTTGGGTCAGGGGGGCAAATTATTGGGCTAAGGGGGGCTTTAAAATGGCAAAAGGGGGCCTTTAAAACCTGCCCCCTTTTTAAAGGGGGTTATATTTACTGGTTTAAGGGGGCATTTTTAATTGGAAAGGGGGGCTATTACGGGGTAAGGGGGCAATTTTTTTGCTAAGGGGGGGATTTTTAGGGGGAAAAGGGGGGGATATTACGGTTTAAAGGGGGGGCATTTTAATTGGCAAAGGAGGCATAAAAACCTTGGCAAAGGGGGGCTTTATTACGGGCCCTTAAGGGGCCATTTTTATTTTCCTAAGGGGGGGGGCATTTTAAACCTTTGGTAAGGGGGACATTTTATTGGCCTAAGGGGACTGAAACCCCTGCTAATGGAATATTACGGGCAAATGGGTCAGTAACCTCCCTCAGGGGGCTAAAAACCCGGGGCTAAAGGGGAAAAATTATTACTGGCTACAGAGGGAAATATTATGGTCCCGGGGGGCCAAAAATGGTTTACGGGGGGCAAAATTAATGGCAAAGGGGGGGGCATTTACGGGAAAAAGGGGGGGAATATTATTTGGTTTAT
Source organism: Phyllomedusa bahiana (assembly GCA_025379985.1). Taxonomy (NCBI): domain Eukaryota; kingdom Metazoa; phylum Chordata; class Amphibia; order Anura; family Hylidae; genus Phyllomedusa; species Phyllomedusa bahiana. The sequence goes on along the minus strand of JAODAL010009269.1, from coordinate 10,635 downwards.
GGGGGGGCATAATTAAGGGTTTTAGGGGGGGTTTTATTGGGCTAAGGAGGCAATTTATGGAAAAAGGGGACATTTTTATTGGCAAAGGGGGGCAAATTACGGGGCTAAAGGGCAAAATTATTGGTTTAAAGGGGGATTTTAAGGAAAAGGGGGGGATATTACCGGCTGGGGGGGACATTTTAAACTGGTAGGGTGAAATTTTAAAAGGGGCCAAAGGGGGGTTTATTTTTGGGCTAAGGGGGCATATTACTGGCTAAGGGGGGCCAAATTAAAATTGGAAAGGGGTGGCATTTTTAAATTACTAAGGGGAAAAAAATTTTAAACCTGGCTAAGGGGGCAAAATTACTGGCAAAAGGGGGCATTTATTTGGCCCAAAGGGGTTTTAAAATGGCTAAGGGGGGAAAAATTACTGGAAAGGGGTTGGTATTTTTTTTGGTTAAGGGAGCATATTGGGGCTAAGGGGCATACTACTGGTTGGGGGGCATATTTTTTGATAAGGGGGGGCAAATTTATGGCTAAGGGGCCCCCATATAATTTTTGGGGGGGGTATATTATGGCTAGGGGGCATATTTTTTGGTTTTAAGGGGGGAATTTTATGGCTAAAGGGGGCTTATAACCTGGCTAAGGGGGGCTATTTTTTGGCAAAGGGGGGCATATACGGCTAAAGGGCGCATTTTTTAACCTGTCAAAGGGGTTATATTACGGCAAAGGGGGGAAATTTTTTTTCTAAGGGGGCATTTACGGAAAGGGGGGGAATATTAAGGCTAGGGGGGGGTATTTTTATGGCTAAGGGGGGGCTTTATTACTGGGAAAAGGGGGAATAAACCCGGGGGCTAATGGCAATATTACGGGCAAAGGGGGGGGCAAATTACCTGGCTAAGGGGGGAACAAAATTATTGGTTTAAGGGGACATTTAACCCCGGGGCTACATGGGGGAAATATTACTGGCAAAGGGGGCAGAAACCCTTTGGTTTAAAGGGGTTTAAACCCCGGCTACAAGGGACATTTTTACTGGCTCAGGGGGATTTTAAAGGCTAAAAGGGGGCAGAAAACCGGTTACAGGGGGCATAAAAACTCCCAAAAGGGGGCAGAAAACCTACCCCTGGGGGGAGGGCAGTAACCCCCTTGGTTTAGAGGGGCTAAAAACCCTTGGTTTAAGGGGGGGCAGGTTTTCATGGAAGGGAAGGGCAACAAACTTGGAAAAGGGGCTAAAACCCTTTGGCTAAGGGGGTACAAACAGGCTAAAAAGAGGCAAATATTTATACAGGGGGGTAATTTTTTCCCATTTGGGGACTTTAGATGGAAAATTTTTGTATAGAGATGGGAAAATTTGTAGAGCACTCTGATAAAATGAGGGGGTCAAAATTGTTTTTTTTGTAAATTTACAGTGAAGAGTTGTAGCATAGAAGACGTATGAAAAAAAAGGGACAAATGGGAAAAGGGGAAAGGGGAAATAAAAACAACTCTTAAGAGATGTCTCCTGTGATCACAAAATTTTAAAACTGCAGTGTAATTTTATATTTCTGCTGTTCCTTTTGTGCAACTAGTATTTACCCTTAAATAGCACTGTATGGCAGGGGGTATACGTACAACTGATGCCCACTTTTGGGGGGGTGGGTTTTTGGTCGGGGTTTCCGGGGGGGTTTAATCTAAACCCTTTAAAGTGGGTAATATTTTTGGTCTTGGTTTTGTGGGAGTTTTTTTAGTAACAACCATTCATTTTGGTATTTTTTTTCCATGTTTAATGTTTTTTGGGACTATTATTTAGGGGAAATTACATGTCATAATGGGTGAGAGATTTTAAAAACGAAAATTTGCATACCCTGAATTTTAAATTTGTACAGTAAGTGACTGCGAGGAGATGAAGGGGATTATAGGGAAATGTCAAAAAAATTGTGACAGGAACGAAGTTTTTTCCTTTTAATCAGAGATCAGACATAGAGACACATTTACTATGACCAGATTTTTGGTGCAATCTGCCTCACAATACTGATTACATGCCTTATAACATGTCTACAATGTGTTTTAGACCATTTTTGAAATTTTAAAAACGGCTGGGGTTTTTGTTGGAAAGGGTTTTTTTTTCCCTAAAAAGGGGGTTGCAAACCCTTTACATCACCAATATTTTGAAAATTTAAAAAAATGTCCCCAAATTCTAAATTTCATTAAAATTTAAAATTAATTTTTTGCCCCCACCCCCATTTTTTAGATAAAACCATTTTTTTGAAAACCACTTGGGTTTAACCCTTTGGGTTTACTTTTAAATGATTCTAATACTATCAAAACATAAAAATAAAATAAAATTTATGATGGAAAAAAAATAAGACGGTCAATCTGAAAAGATGAAGGGAAAGACCGATAATCTACACTAAGTGGAAACTTTAAGAATATTTAACGTTATATCTCTGAATTTATCAACCAGTAAAATTATTTTGTGGCTTAAAATTTTCACCAACAAGAAAACATATCAACAAAATTTCATTAGAAATGTTAAATATTTAATGAGGAATAAATCATGGTCAGTGGAACCCACAAAGTGCACTTATAGTAGTTGATGTCTCCAACTCTTGTAATAATAACAATTAGAAAAAGAAAAAACATAATACAGTTTGAAGAAACAAAACTCTAATCTATTACAATGGATAATCATGCTAATAGTGTTTTAGATATCATTGCATAATGAAAATGATCCTAAATGTAAAAAAAGGTCAGGAAACTTAAGACTCATAAACAATATTATTACAAACTAAATGACAAGAAAGTCTAGGGGATTCAGAAAACTATAATTTAAGTCATTTTAACAAAAGAAAATTGTCCTTATCACATTATATTTGTCCTTTTTCAGCCAGTGTTTTGCCTATAACATTAATTTCCCTCAGAGATAAACTGCACCATTGGATTTTAGCCGCTACATACCCACCAATATGAGAGAAAGGTAACTAAAGGCATTAAATATGTGTGCTACACTTAGCTTGTCATTGATGCAGCAGTCACTTGCATTGCCTGACATCAACACTTAAAGCTGTTTGCTTCTGATTAATAATGTCAGTCAATGTCACATGATCACTGCATCCAATATGATGGTACAACGATGGCAAACCAACTGGTCGGAGCAGGAAATAAGCAGAAGAATCTGGGTGAAAAGGGAACTGAAGGGAGCATCAGGGCTGGAACAGGGGTGAGTACAAAGCCGAACATAAGTCCGTTATATTGTACTGTTGCAATGACAGCATAAATTTATATTAGAAAAATAAGATGAGCATCCCCTTTAAAGGCTCATAAGCCCATAAATGTCAGCTGTATTTTTGGTAATGTCCCCTCTAAGCCGTTGGTGCATTCTTCCGTCTAAGCTATGTGATATGGAAGCACATCAGATGAATATTAACAAATAGTGCCCTAACAATTAACTAGGATATAGTCATATATAGAGAGTCATTAAGCAATGCATTAGGTATACACAATAGTATTAAACTGCATATAGGTTTAGTACAGAAAAGATTATTGTCTACATACCTTGCGTTAATAATAGTGGTGCCCATGACAGTATACCTTATAGTCTAGGGCAGTGAGAATGTTATGTATGAATCTTTGCTAGATTAGGGTAGTGAAGAGATTAATATAAAATTACCTCATTGTCTAGGCTAGTTTAAGGGGTTTGCCAAGATCTCCTTCCTACCTTCCACTGTGCTAAAATAGAAATTTTACCCATACTTATTTCTCCCATCACCACCGTTCCACCATTGCCAGAGCTCCAGTATTCCCTTTAGTCCTTTAATGATGACATCTTGTTCACAGATCACATGATGATGTAGCCAATCACTGACCTCTGTACATGCAGATTTTTTGCAGCATCATGTGATCCACAAACACGACGTCATCAGTGAGGGATCGGAGGGAATACTGGAGCTCTGGTAGTGCTGGACCGGTGGTTATGGGAGATTTAAATATGGTGAATTTTCTATTTTAGTAGAGTGTGAGGTGGTAGAGAGGTTTTCAAATGTCTTGGAAAACTGCTTCAAGGGGTTAATAACAGTATCCCTGTTAGTCTAGGTGTGTGAAGGGGTTAATATAAGGATCCTATGGTGGAGGAAAATGGAGTACAAGGGTACTGAGTATAGTGGCTACTTACCTCTTCAGGCTCCAGCAATGTTCTGGCTATATGTAAGGCTGTGTGCTACGGTCCGACTCCCAGATCGTGGCCACACATGCCACCCAGCTCCTGGTGCTCGCTCTACTGCACTCATATTAACCTGGCCCCTTCCTGCTTCCTCCTCATTCATGCTGCTCTGTCTCCTTCTGGATACACTAACCCTGCCAGCCAGGTGTTTGAATATTTGATCATTTGCAGAACTTAGCAACACCTGCTATTTGCTTTATTTGTTTAATCTTACAGCTCAGGGCAGCCATCAGAAATTTCTGCCCCCTCAAACCTCAACCCTTTAGTATTTAGTTTTATAGGGCTCAGTAGGTAGGGGGCCCAGTCTGTAGGCAGTTAGAGTCCCCCTAAAAGGTAAGTTGGTATTTAGATAGGGGCCTCCAAGTAGGTAGATAAGTATGGACTCCCAGTAGGTAGGTAGATAGGGCCCCCAGTAGGTAGGTAGCTAGAGTCCCCCCAATAGGTAGATAGGTAGGTAGATAAGGGCCTCCAGTAGGTGGTTAGGTAGATAGTGGCTCCCAGTAGCTAGGTAGATAGGTGTCCACAGTAGGTAGGTAGTTATGGGCCCCCAGTAGATAGGTAGGTAGATGGGGGCTCCCAGTAGGTAAGCAGTTGGAGTCCCCCTAATAGGTAGATAGGGGCCTTTTCCGTAGGTATGTAGATAGGGGTTTTCAATAGGTAAATGGAGTCCCTCCAGTAGGTATGTAGGTAGTTAAGGGCCCCCAGAAGGTAGGTAGATAGGGGCTACCAGTAGGTAGGTAGGTAGATGGGGCCCCCAGTAGGTAAGTAGGTAAATAGGGACTCTCAGTAGGTAGGTAAGTAGGAGTCTCCAGTAAGTAGGTAGTTATAGTCCCCCCAATATGTAGGTAGATAGGAGCTTCAAGTAGCTATGTAGGTAAATAAGGGCTCCCAGTAAGCCGGTAGATAGGATTCCCCAGAAGATTGGTAGTTATAGTTCCCCCAATACGTATGTAGATAGGGGCCTACAGTAGGTATGTAGGTAGATAGGGGCTCCAAGTAGGTAGGTAGATAGAGGCCTCCAGTAGGTAGGTAGGTAGATAGGGGCTCCCAGTAGGTAGATAGGTGCCCCAAGTAGGTAAGTACTCACCTTTCCACGTTTCCATGGCGAGTCTGCCAGCTCTCGACCCAAGCTGGGTGCTTTAGGCTTGAGGTCTAGAACAGTAAGCAGCACAGGCTGTACAATGATGTCACTTTATCACGCCGCCTGTGCAGCGACAAAGTTCTCTCGGCTCCACCGTATATATCTCTGTTGCATGCGCATTGCAAGGACACACATACAATTCAGATAGCCTATATGGTGGAAAGAATAGGGCTATGGCCTGTTCTTTCTACTATTCCTGTGAAGGAAGGGGACAGTATTAATAGGTGTTTGTCTATTGTTGTTATTGGTATTATTGATCTTGGTATACTGGTTTGCTTAGAAACAGTATGTGGTATTAGTTACTATATGGTAGTGATATGTGGGGTATTATTTGGTCCTCGTATATTGTTGTCACTGGCAATATTGGTCTTGGTATACTTGTATATACTTGGTATACTGGTTTGGTCATTAATGTTATGGTGATATTAGTCACTATATAGTGGTGATGTGTGTTGATAATGTGGCCCATGTATACATACTGACCTGCAGAATACAGATAAGTCAATTAAACTGTTCAGTGTAACAGTTTAACAGTGTAACTCCAACAACAACTAAACTCAAAAAACAAAACCACCGTTGCATTTTTTTCCTATTTTTTTTTTACATTAATTTTCTTTTATTGGACAATCTCTTTGAATATAAATAATTTTCTGCAGCACGCTACACCACAGACATCCATCATGTCAAGTCGGGAACCTGTTGTTGAAATGTATTTGGTCAACAGACGGTGTCTGGGTGTAGGAGTGCCCCAAGCTGAAGCTTTACACCCGGGCCCATGAATCTTTAGCTATGACCCTGGCTGCACTGTTACAGTTTGTCATTCTAAGTGTGGCAATTTCAGTGCTGATGAGTAATTTATCATCTGTTTTTCACCTTTATTGATTTTTTATACTGATATTACCTATTTATTGATCTCTCAGTCTTTATCTATCTACCTACTTATCTCCCTATCATGCACAGTGCATACACAGTAGAGTCTTTGTTTTTTCAAACCTGATAAAGATAATGCTTCTGGGAATCAAGATTTCCTGTGATGTTATGCTGCAGAGAAACATTAAGAATGGTTGGCTTTGTTGTTAAGCCTAGAATATATGGCTAGCATTAGAATTTCCTTTTCATGGTCAGAGGTTGAAATACCTTTATTCATTTGTGACTTTTCATTGTAGAGTACAGTGCATGCTGTGCCTTTACCTGTTTTAAGGGCAATTTTTATACTGAACTTTAAGGACAGAAAAGAGCCAAAAATAGAACTGCACAGATTGATGAACCAGAAAAAGAGGACACATCTGCTGGGAAATTTTGACAGTACAATTGCTTTATTTACTGACCATTTCCTTCTGAATGAACATAACTAAGCTAGCCCAAGGCCATGCATGAGAGACATTTCTCATTGTACTGGATGTATCTGTTTTTTGAATACAAAATATCAAGTAAATAAAATTATTTAAAATATCACATTAAAATGTGAAAATATAAATATCCATACAATGTTTATAATAAATACACATAAAAATAAATCTATAAAGTAAGTTAATTAATGGTTAAGTGACAATCAGCAACTAATAAAATATCTAAAACCACACAAGAAAGATAAAGTACTATATAAAAACGAATGACATTTTGTTACAGAACAAGATCATTGGTGAGCACAATGACACAGTAAAACAAACTAATATCCACAATTTACATTAACTTCATGGTAACTTATTTTAAATATATTACTATTAAGTTACATAAATAGATTATAATTTAATATATCATTTAAAAAAATAAATAAATAAATAAATATTTACCGTAAAAGAAGGGATTACATGGTAAAGCTATTTTGAGGTAATATAAAAAATATCTAGTAAAACAGTAAATCTTATTTCTACAATAGAGCAAGTTGTATTTTATCTTTAACCAAAAAAATGGAAACCATTCTATTTTAAAATTCTTTCAGAACATGTATTTAGAAATGTAAGTCCCAGAAAGTACTGAGTCAAATTCCCCATGTCCCTGCCGAGTGTTCAATAAATTACCATGGAGTAAAGGATAATAGACTTAATATGTGGAGGTGAGAAATAATGAGAAAAAAAATTAATTTTAATTTTCCAAATATAAAATATCTCTTATATCCTGTGTAAAGTAAAACATATCCCTGCTCTCTGCACTAATCAGAGAGCAAAGTTATATCAGTTGTCATTGAAACCTGTGTGCACTCAAAGCAGATAAAATATCTCTTATATCCTTTGTAAAGTAAAATGAAAAGACCAATGCATTTAGAAAAAGTCTTCAATTACCTGCCCCTACATCTTGAAAACTAATCTTTGTAGTGAGAAAACCCATTTAAGCAGGTTTTTTTCACCATTTTTTGTATATGCAACACAGGAAGAAGGTAGACAATTGCATTGTTTTTCTCTATGGCCTTCTGTGTCCAGAGATGCAAGACACTCCTTTATATATGTGAGGAAAATGGGCAGGCAAAAATGAATAGCTAAGGTCTGTTTGTAGCTGTCATAAAACTGTATGTATGTAGAGTATTATGTGTATTCTGTATTGTTATTCCGCCATGCATGTATTGTGTATGCCATTTCTGTAGCTTGAGACCTCCCCCTTCCTTCATGCAACTGCATTTTGTAGCATAGGACTGTGAAACATCACACATGTCCTTAAGCCAATTCTATTAACCCCACTTGTTTATATAACCCCCGGGGTGCTCTGCAGGCGCATATTTAAGGCAATTTTATAGCTTTTAGTATATACAGACTCCAATCAGATATAACAAGAAAAACTAAACAGATGTGCCCTATGACATGTTGACCACCATAAAAGACTAGCCACACAAAGTTCAGAGTTCATTGACCTGTCAACCTGAAGCACAGCCCGGAAAGCCCTCTAATGGACAAGTAACAACAAACCCCCATTAAGCCACAAGGGTCCGCCCACCTCATTATATCTCCACCAGTGAAGTGCAACCTAAATTACCTAATTAGCTAAATGGGTGGTGGGAAACCTGAGACAGTTTTTTGGGGCCTATAAAGACCATTGCCGAGGCTCCCCAAATTTTTGGGTAAATAGTTTGGGTTTAAATTTTGGGGTTTTTAGCTGTTTTTCCTTTTCCCTTCTTCCGTGCTCCCGTCCATTGTAAGTGAAAGGGATTTTTCAAATTTTTTCCCCCCTTTAAATTTTTATAACTGTTTGCAAAACGAATGCCCAAAATTCATTGTTACAGTATTTTTTTAATTAAGAAACTGTACCCTTTTAATTATTAATATAAAAAAAAAAAAATTCTTGCCCGTTTAAAAATTTCCATAACTTTGAAGGGGTGTTTTACCCTGTAGCTGCTGGAGAACAGTGAGGTAACCCAGTCAGCGTTTTTTAGTGTATCTTTGGATCAGAGTCCTTCCCTTTGATTTCCTTTTCATTTTGATTATTGGGGTGCTGGAACTGTCTTGGGGGGTTTATTTATGGGTCGATTTGCCCCCCGAGGGAGAGGTGAATGCCCAAAAAGGGCCCCCGAAGGGAAAAAATAAAAACAACTCCTTTTCATGGCTCCAAATCCGGTGCTGGGAGGGGTTCCCTGGGCAATATGGGGGGGGGGGGGGGGGGGGGGGTTAAAAAATTCCTGTAAATAAATTAGATTGATTTAGTAGGGCAAAAATCTATTTTCCAAGCAGGGTTCCCTGCCATTTTATGGGAAACAGGTTTATTTTTTTTCGGTCAGGCTTTTTACTTATTTGGTTTAATTTGTTGCGGAGGGAGTGGGAAATGTGAAAATTTGTGTGAGTAAAGGGTTTTAAGTGAGGGTTACCCACATTTTTTTTTTAATGAACATTTTTAAAATCTTATATGTCCCTTTTTCCCCCAGCATATACCGGGCCCCATTTCCGGTTTAAATTTTATCTTGGATGTCATGGTACATACAAAAAAAAGAAAAAAAATGGAAATTTTCGCAAAACTCCCCCCATAAACCAGATCAAAGGAATTTCTCTTAATATATCCAAAAGTTTGTGGGAACATAACTTTCCAACTTGGCTACTGGTTCTTTCTTTGAAACCTATCCTAAACCTTGATAATAATAAAGCCTCTTGAATATGCAGCATCATTTAGAGGACATTTCTTTTTTTAATTCCATTTTTCATCCATTGTTTAAACTATATGTGACACTTATGTTTTGAATAAGTCACGAAAAAACAAGTAAAGTATCTAGATTTACAAAATTTAGAAGGTTCATAGATGGAACAAGACAACTAGTATCTTCAGTATTTTCAAAATAAACAAACAGATATACAACCCTACCCCCGTCCCCCCCGTCTGCTGATGATCTTAAATTACATGCCTCAATCATCCGAACCGCCCATGCACGTCTCCAAGATTTTGCATGTGCTTTACCAGTACTGTGGAACATTGTACCCCGTACAATCAGGTCCTAATCATAACCCTCACAGTTTTAAGCCCTGAGAATATATCTCCTCAGGCAGGCCTATCAAGATCCCTAATCATTAACCACCCACTTTCTAACAGACACATTTCTGTCACTCCTGCGTCACGGGCCCTTTCTCTGTATTTTTCCTGTTTGAGCCCTTTTTTTTTTATTAAATTCCTTTTTGTTGTTTTAAAAAAGAAAATATTTAAAAAAAAAAAAAAAAAAATTAAAAAAAATAAAGAAAAAAAAAAAAATTTAAAAAAAAATGGGAACAGATAAAAAATTTTTTAAAAAAAAAAAAAAAAAAAAAAAATTTATACACTAACATATACTTTTATTTGAATCATTGTCCTCTCCAACAACTGAATTCATAATCCAACAAATGTATTAGACCCACCAGCCAGACTCAATTGGGAAAAAAATAAATCTCTGTTCGACCCTTTTTTTCTCAATCTATCCACCTACTATGACCTGAGTGGGAGTTATCACCCCGAAAAGGGTGGCCCCATAAAAAAACTATTTCTAGCCTTATGGATACCCTGCAATCTCCTTAACAATCCTACTGTCCTTGTATGGACAGTTCCCTCCTGTGGAATTTACAACATATGGAGGTAAACAATATAGAACATATACCCAATAGACGTGATGCTTTTCCCTCTGTCAAGCCAAAAAACAGGCCCAAGTCAGGGGAAGAATGTCATATGAGCGAACAATGCTGAACTATGAAGACTGTCAGAGTCACCAAATAGGAGAAGCTGAAGTGGCCAATGTGGTCCAAACCGGATGTGGTTACTGGCTCTATTTTACAGGGGTATATTGGTTCATCCCACTTGCCTCTGAACAAGTGGGATAAACACGGCGTATGCACACTGAACCACTGCTGGGTTGCACCTGCGCCATCATAAAGGC